>WEKY01021665.1:0-12872 GCA_013390045.1 Picathartes gymnocephalus
TATGTTGGAAAAGATCTCTGAGATCCTTGAGCCCCACCATTACAACTAGACAATAACACTAAGTGCCTTGTCCAGTTGTTTCTTGCGCACCTCCAGGGGCTGTGATTCCACCACCCTCCTGGGTAGCCCATTCCAATATTTAGCAAAACTTTCCAATAAGAAATTACATCTGAATCTCCCCTGGCTCAGCTTGAGTCTGTGTCCTCTTGTCCTGTAGCTAGTCATCCTAGTGTGATAATTTTGAATTGTGGTTCTGGATTCTCCATATGTGTTCTCATTTGAAACAAAAATATCTGAAAGTATGTAACCCTGCTAGGTTATCCTTTGTCTTACCTTTATTTTAGGTACTTATAACTACTAAGAAATTTCCTTAATTTTGAAGAATTCTATATCATGATAGATTCTCAGCTAATGCAAGTTGATACGCAAATTTTCAACCAAGAATAAAATATCAATATCAAAACTGCATCTCTGTATTAGAAAACTGGGAAATTTTGTATTTTTAATTCCTTTCAAGTACTTTTTAAAGGATTGGATGAGGAAAGACTTTGAAGAAGAATATGGGGGACTGAAATTTTATAATAAAAATAAGAAAATAGAAAAAAATAGGAAAGATAAAAAAAAAATTTCCAAAAGAGGTTATGTGGCTTTTGGCATTACTAATAATTTGTGTGGAAAGATAATATTTTCATGTGTGTTTAATCCTATGCCAAGGCAGCCGCTGGTGCAGTAGCTATCTGAAAGAAATTAGAGGGCAGTTAAAGTGAGATTTTCCACAATCAAGAACAAAGCAAGAGCAGTTAGTATGAAGACAGCTTGTTCTTGTTGCTAATGTGTTTAAAATCTTGCTTCACATAATTTAAAAGAGCTCTTGAGTGTGGATGCCGGCTCTGGTTTCCAAGGTCTAGTGCTAAATCAAAACCAAATGGAGAGAGTTGAATTAGAAAATGACAAATTATACATTGATATCTCCTGCTCTGGCTAAAGAGAAGGGCTTCTTTTTTTTCATCTTTGATATTGATTTAAAAGTTAATTTCCCTCAATATTAAAATATTTCATGGATGACAGCTGGTTGAAATCTAAAGCTTGCAGCTAGCTATCTGCTGAAGGAAAGTTCTCAATAACTATGGTGGCAGATATAACACACTTACAAATTATTTAAAGATGTATTACATTTACTATTAAAAAAGTAAATGTTAAGAAGATTCAGTGCCTTTTTCCTGGTTGACCTGAATTCAAGAGCTCTATTCAATGTAACTTTTCATTTTGCCACAAGGTGAAACACATTGGCTGATCTGCCAGGATTCCAAACGATGGTCAGTTATCAAACCAAAACTGTCATTTGAAAATTCAATTTTATTTTGAAAATTATACTTAGAGAAAAAAATACAAACAATCATGTTTTTCTTGCTTTTTCTTGATATCTCATAGGCACCATGTGGTCTGTGATGTATGTTCTTAGAGAGGTGAGAAAACTACATTTTTAAAAGTCAAAGGAAAAATAATTTTCAGCTAGACCTGGAGTCTTTGAATTGCAATATAAATAATAGCTACGTAAAGAAAAAAAGTCGATGGCATTAAAATAATTGCCAAACTGTTTTTGAAAACAAAATATATTGAAAATTTTGATCAATCTTTAGCCTCAGTAAAAAATTAGTATTTGAATGATAATTGTTTTTCAGTGGTACTTATGTGATATCTGTGTGTTTCATAGATTTGGTAGGAAAATATTAGTGTTGAATACTACCTTTCCTTGTGCTTTCTGAAAAAAAAAAGTGCTAATATGAGCCTCATTTTTATGAAAAGATAATTTACCTTTTTCCAAGATTCTCTGTAATTTGGTTTGAATTTTTGAGAAATATATAGAAAAAGTGCAGGGATTATTTAAGTTTATAAAAACCCAAGTCAGATGTGTTTTGTCATTGAGAAATCAACTAAAAATATGAGAGACCAATGCTAATACCATCAGAACTAGCTATTCCCCAAGTAAGCATTGGGGCCACTCTGGATTTATAAACACAAGACACAATGTAATTGTTAGCCTGTCCTTAGATACATGAATGAAACCCTGCTCAAATTTTCTTCACTACTTGGAGTCAAATACGGTCTTCCAACTGCATTGTGCAGCAAACCTAAGATTGTAACAAAACCAGAATGTAACTCCTCACCCAGTCTGACCTAACTCTGCAGTACTTCTACCTCCTTGAATCAAAACTGAGCATCAGGGCATGACAGAATATAGATTCAAAAAAGTGAGCCTTGAAGAAAGAGGAAGCAGGTGAGAGAGTGAAAAGAGACAAAGGAATAATGACTAACCAAATAAAAAGTTATAAGTGAGAAATACACAAGAAGACACAAGGTACATATAGACATTTCAGAGGAATAAAAAAAGAAGTTCTGGACATGAAAAAAGCATGTGAGGCTAAAAAGTAAACCACGATATATAAATTGAATCTGTTGTTAGTATAGAGGATAAAAGAAATACTGAGTGAAGAATTCAAGAGGGTAACTATGGTTTACCAAATTCTTTGCAAGTCAAATCCAAATTTCAAGTCAAAGACAGATTGAAAATTTTGGCTACAGGAAGATATGTAAAGAGGATATAGTAGACCATATAGCAGATTATTCACACAAGCACTGAAGTTATTTATAACAACTGAGGTTGCAACAATTTTAAAATTGCAACAAACTTTAAGCTCCTGAACCCACAACAGGTTATTTTCAATGTAAACCTAACAATTTCTATTTTCACCTTAATCTGTATTTGCAAGCATACCTTTGAGAACACACATTTGATGTGCAATCTCTTTCTACTCAAATCTTCCTTTCTGGTGCTAATTTTTGCACACATTTAAAGGACAGACATAATTTTGAACATATTTAAAGGACAGTCATATTTCTGCACATTTAAAAGTCTGCCCCCTAAGGAATTAATTTGTCAAGCATGCTACATTTATTCCTTTGTAGTATGGTCATGCATCCATTTGTTACAGACTGTATCATATTTTTATTTAAAGGACATTTGGACACTTCCCCTGCTTCTCACCTACTTCTAAAGCCTTACAGTCAAACCCTCTAATACAAGATCATGATTCCCACATGACTGTGGTCATGCACGTGTAATATATTGTTCCATTTTCACTAAATATGATTTGTAAGAGCAAAGAAAAGAAACAGAAGAAAATAAAGGAAACAAATATCGTGTTGCAATAGTTGTGTAGGAGGTATAAAGCGTTTGATCAGAATTTATGGCCTTTTTCATTGGTATTTTCATCAGTTCAAAGTTGTCTATATTTCAAAAGACGCTGGACAGGGAAAAGAGGAAACACTATATTAAAACTTATTCCATAATATCATGGGACATGAGAAAAAAACTTGTTAGGAATGTCATATTTGCATTCAGGTTAGAGAAAAACAATACATTCAATATAAAAAATTGTTTTTAATATTGACATTCAGTTCTTTGGATGTTGATATAGGACAAAAATTGCTGAGAGTATATTCTCAACAAAATCTGGTATAATGCAGACTTGCATGAAAGCTGAACATATGAACTGGGCTGTGCTAGTTAATGGGCCTAACAAATTGATAAATAATCATGAAGCAAGTGATGCTTTAGGGAGCGATATTACAGTGGTAGGGAGATTCTATCTTATAACAATATAAATTTGTTCTTGCATACTTTTGAAGAAACGGACCAAAGAATCAGTTACTATAAATTGGGAGAATTACATTGAGAATTTAGGTCTAATGTACCCATGAGACTAGGGAAACAACCCTCTTACTCAGAATGATTTAGAAACTGCCAAAATATTTAAAGTCTGTCCTACTAGAGAGAAGACCTCGTTTACATACTTCTAAAAACCAGGTCTACGCTACGCTAAAAGAAAAAAGAAATTGTGTGGGGTTAGTTAGATCATACTGCAATACTTCCATGAACATTTAACCTAGACTTTAAGATCACAGGCAGATCAAGTTATTGGAATTACTGAAAGGACTATTTCAGTTAACAAGGATTTTTCTTATGCTTGCCTTCCCTCTTTTGCAGTTGAAGTTCAAGACAGCAAATAAGCTCAAACTCAAACTCTGACATAAGATAAATGCTGTAAAACACATTATGAGGTATTTTGCCAAATGTATACTTGATCCTTTGTCTTTGAAGTTGATATTTACACAGTGGATAAAATTGTTCTATTTTAGTTTAGACTTTAATTTCTAGACTATCAGATTAAAATTTGCTACTTAAGTAAAATAGAGATAAATTATAGACATATTTCTTTCATTTCCAGGTAAAGCTTGCTTTCATTTTTAATGTCAACTGCAGAGCTAGGTGCAGCCATGAACAGTTTTCATTCTACACACTATTTGCATAAATGACTCAATAGAAAAGACTAAAGATATGCAAAATCTTGTTATTCCAACTCAAACAGCTTCATCAACAAAATCAAATTACTGCCAAAATTGTGTTCAGTCTCTTGAAAATGTGGATAGATAATCCTTTCCCAGACTAATTTAGAGGGCCTGCACCACCAGATACACAAAAAATATTTCCGTTTTGATTACCAAAGTTAACAACATTTTTGATGATATGCCTCACAAGCTGTTCACAAATCTGTTTCTGTATGGCTTTTGCTACATTGATTAATGGAGTAGGCTGAGTTCCCACATATATAGCAAAGTATTTCTACCATAGGAATAATATCACATCACTCTGGACTACTTAGAATCACTAGAAAAAAATCAACGAAGTAAGCTCTATTTCCAAATGTTTTGTGGCCAGACTGAGAAAGGAAGATGTCAAGTCTTGAATCTATCCTTCGCAAAGATGAAAAGAAGACAGTGCTTCAAGGGAAGATGCAGTTTCAAAGAAACCCAGAGGGCTGTTCAAGTGCTGAACCTAAGCCTGATTATGTTGGTGAATCCAGACTTGAATACTGATGGGAGATCTGCCCCAGAAGAATAAGATTAGATGAAAAACTCTACCATACCCATGCCTGTTAATGTCTTATTGCTTATTAACTGCCAAGCAGACAAAGGAACCTCCCTCTATTTCTGCCTACTTCTCTGTTGCTACATTCTGCTTGTTGTGTCCCCTCTATCTGAGAAGTTTCAGTTTCCTCTTTTGGTTCAAAACCACCTATTTTACGGATTTAAAAATATTACTCTTGAGAGTAACCCCATGGACAGCTTACAAAAAGCAGAGTGAAGAAAGAGACAGGTAGGAGCTTAATTACCAATTTAAATCATAGTAATTAACTGTTGAAAATATACAAGTTAGGTGATCTCTAAAGGGACTATTTTTTGAAATTAGGAGTACAGCTGTTACTGTTAAACTTTTGCTATAAAGGAAGGACAGAGGCTTATGAGAGTTTCAGAAGATGAGTGCCAGGACACTACTACAACATAGCAGACAGTGCTACTCAGTATTTTCAGACAAGAAAGTTAAAATGAGTTCTCTTGTCTAAAACTTCTTACTACTCTTTAGGTTAAAAATGTCACCAGATCAGCTGAGGATATTCTCTTTATGTCTATACCATGAGAGAATTCTACATTTCTTGGAAAAACCATAAGTCAATGGATGCAGCTCCCCAGGTGCCTCTAAAATGTTATGTGCTCTCTTCTAAAAATAATACAAATATAGTGAATATAGTGAATTTTTTTGTTGCCTGGGCATCTCCAGAGAGATGTACATGTGACTGAAAAGTGACCCTACTGAAGCACTGGTAAGTATGTCATATTTAAAATACAGACACTAGAAATTGGTGTTCACTTTTTATGTGCAGCATTTTTTAATTTTAATAGTGAGGTAGAATAAATATAGTATTTCAGATGGTAAGAACCTGTTTCTCTCCTACTTCACCACCACCCCCACCCCCACCCCCAGCACACCTGGAATTTTTTGAGGGTGGGGGAAGAAAAATACTCTTAAAATAACAGCTTTTTAAAATGTTGACACTTCTAACAAAAAGGAAACTTAAAGATTCCATTTAATGCTTCTGCCTGCAGCTTAACTAGAGTCATAAGGTCACTGCATAACACACTTCTTTTGTGCACATCTAAGTAATGGTGAAAAAAGGAAAGCTGCCAATTCTCTAACTAGGTACTAGGTTTTCTCTTCCTTTCTGCCCCACCCACTTGCTTCCTCCCTCCCAATCCTAAACCCACATGCCAGATTTTCAGCATCACTGCTTTAAAACCTGAAAAGTCTCTGCTTAGAAACATTCTCGATGCTGTAAAAAGATTTTTCTCTTTTGTCCCATATGTTCTTTACCCAAACATACTATTCCTGTACTCTAGGATAGATTTTATATAATATTGAGGGCTAAAATGTCACTGTAAAGCACCTAGTAGAATAGTGTTTTTTAAATATGATAACACTTTTTGTTCATATTGTACTGACTTGCATAGTATGTGCAACTTGCATACACTCTATTTTTGGGATATTATCAAAATAATTATACATGTCTTAATTTTCTTTTGTTCTGAAATACAAAATATGTTGAACAAGAAGTCTGAACTGTGATATAAAATTTTAGAAATATTTGAAAATTATTTACACTTCTGTGGTGGTTTGAAAAAAAGTAATTTTTTACCTGCAAGGATCTTACAAATTCCTGAAGACTAGATGCCTTTGAGGTTTTACCTGCAAGGATTTTTGCAGTTTCCTGGAAGTATAGCTTCCTGCAAGCCTATAGAGCCAATTAACTGGCTAATTTCAAGATAGACACTCTGTGTAACCACTTAAATACTAAGGCCGCCCTGTGATTCACACTTTAAGATAGGAGAAACACCAAGTTTCTCTCTTGGTTTCCGGCTTCTGAACAGGTAACAAGGGCTCCCGCGCGGCCCAGCAGGGGCTGACCAGGCCCGGCCGGGCCAAGCCTGAGTTTTGCCCGCAACCGCCGGGCAGGGGGAGGGGAAGCCCCCCGTCTCTCTCCGGGAGCGCCGCCACAGCTCCTGGCTGCTGAGATTCCACAGCTTCCCCGTGCTCTCCCTCCCCTCCCGGGGAAGGGAGTGCAGCTCCATGGGGCCAGCCCAGGCCCTCTCCTGCTCGGGGCCTCCCTGCTCTGCGCGGCTGGGCCGAGCAGCACTGGGCTGGGCCAAGCGAGGCTCACACCGAGGGGGGCGGGTACGACTGAAAATCCTGCCGCAGCTAACTTTCTTGCCAGCTGCTGAGTGCCACAACTCCCCCATGCTCCCTGCTCCGTGGGAATGGGATGCAGCAACTTTCAACCGCTGCCCAGCAGAGGTCATGTGACCAAATACAATACCTGGAAGACAGATTAACTCAGGGCACCAATACACTCAGGTACAACCCTTTGAGTGCACAGATGAACTCAGATACAACACAGAGTTCACAGACGCACTCAGCAGGAGTGAGGACACTGAAAGAACCAACGCTGAGGCATCAAGGTCAGTGAAAAGGGACTGAGAGTCCAGAGGGAAGGAAGAAGAGATGCTTTAAGCTGAAATTCTTATTGTGAAGCCATGGTAATGGACTAAGATATTAAACTACTCCCTGTAATGCATATAATTGGGGGGATACATGTTCTAACTCCAGCTTAAGCAAAGGCACTCATACTGAAGCAAACATAAGTTAAAATGACTGTGGTAGTGGGGAACCTTACCACAAAGAAGAGAACCCTTACCTCAGGGAAGACAATAGAGGGAAATTTTATAACCTTTACCTCAGGGAAGATAATAGAGGAAAATCCTTGCTCCAGGGATAGGAAAAGTCTTGCTTCCAGAGAGAGAAGACCTTTTGCTTTCCTACCAGAACAGCTCATCCTTAAAATACTACCCCAATAAATAAAAAGATGAGTCCTCGGACACAGTTGTGGGAAGAACTGGTTGTCGAGGAAAGAGACTTCACACTGCGAACAGATTTCCTTTTCTGGGTGCCTAGTTCACTGTGATATTGAAACCACCACAGAACTGTGTTCTTGTGGAAAAGTCTCCATGGTGTAACAGGAGAGACTCTTCTTCCAATTGAACCGACAAAAGACCATTTTAAGATGCTAAACTGACTGAAAGTCTCAGGTTTTGTCTCGTTATGTTGTTGATGGGAGAGAACTTGATGGAACGGGGGGAGGAGATGTATCTGAAAGTTTATTTTAATTCTTATTATCTTTTCTTTTTAGTTCTGTTAATAAACTGTCTGTATACCTTCAAGGTTTTGAGCCTGCTTTGCATTTCTCTGAATCCTTATCTCACAACAGACACTAAGTAAATTCAGTGAGTGCACTGGTATTAGGCTAGAGTACTTAAACCACAACATTACATTGACGCCTGGTGTGAGGAGGTGATGTGAAACCATTACAACTTCCCTTTTATAACTTGTTTATCTCATTAATTTAAAATGGTTATGCAAGCACTTTGATTAAATTCAATGGTTCAGTATGAATGGGCATTGCGTAAGTGGAGTCTCACTTAAAAAACCCTACTATATGATGAACCTATTCGACTACTTACTTCTTTATCCTAGGAGAAAAAAAACTCCAAACCTGCTATAATATCATCTCTTTTACATTCTTTCCCCAGATATGCCTATGAATGTTTAAACTAAAGAGGCAAATGACTTGTTGATAAAATCAGTAAAAACATGTTTTGTTGGGTTTTATGCAAAATCACTCCAAAAATATCTCAATTGTTTTAGAGCGTAAAGTATCTCCTCCATATCACATGCAATCCAACATCTCTTACAGTTTCTGTGAAAAGTATTTTGTATTAAAGAACAGTTGCGATATCTTTCTCTCTTTTTCCAAAGATATAATTGGACATGTTTTGTCTGAACATAAAAAAAACCACAAAAAGATTTTTGATCAGTCATCTTGCAGGTGGGATTTTGTATATGGCTAATAGGGTATCATCATATGAAAGACACAATAAAAATTCTGTATTAAGAACAGTTCCAATCCACAAAATTAGAAATTCTTACATCTGCTTTCTGTTATGTGTTATCGTATTCTTTAGCTGAGAATTAGATAGATCACAAAATGTAGCTAACCATTTCCTCAAATGAAGAGTCTGGTACACTAACTGAGGTCATAGAATTTGAATGGGGCCTTAGAGGAAAAAAATCCAACTTAAGTTTTTGCATCAAACCTTAGATAAGCAAGATAAATTAGGAGAACCTATACAAACTGGTCAGAGCCAAATGCACCTTCTTGAAGAAGAAAATATGAATGATGCCTTTCAATCATTAAGACAGCTCTGGCATGACCTCTTATGTATTTCTCCTGCGTACTGTCCCACTGCTGGAGCTCTTCTTGCACCTCCTCTTGATGAAAACCCTCTGGGTGTTTTTTAAAGAACAAAATGAAGAAAGAACCATTTCAGTGCAGAGTAAAGGTGTTGTTCAGACATCAATATGAGAGTCAATGCATTCTGCTGCATATTGCTGCACAGTAAATTGTCTGTTTCTATGACGATGTTCTTGCCTTATAGAAAACCATGTGCTTTCAATTAAGTCCCTACCAGATGACAGCAACAGTAAACATGAATATGGCTCAACTCAGTCCATGAATAGGATTTTTTTTTTTTAACAAGAAGACACCACACCATCTGCTAAGGTAAAATAATGTTTTGCAACAAGATTCTTAGAACACTTAAAAAGACATCAAGGTGTCTATCCTCTTTTTACAATGTAAATTGTCACTGAAGTGTCCTTGTGGTAAAATCCCAAATCATCTATCTTAGTCCCTACATACATGTTTAAAATATAGTTCCAGTCCTGTTTTCAATGGATACTTTTTTTTACATCAAATGCTAGCAAAATAGTACAACATACACAGAGACTTTACAAAAGACACAACAAGAGATACAGTCATTGTACAAAAATGATTAATTGGTAAACTGGTAACAAATTACTTCTCCAATCAAAAATATTTAGACCCGCTCTTTCTTCATGTCTCCTTTTATTCTAGTTAGAACACTTTGAAAGAAGAAATTAACCTAATTAGAAGAAGAGAAATCTCTAAATCCTTTTATCAAAAAGGGCTCGCCAGTAAAACCAAGATTTTCTTGAGAATTTAGCCTAGCTCTTTCATTCAGTATAGCAAAGGTTTTCAGATGCCATTCAGCAGCATCCTGAATTGGCTTCTACATTTTTTGTTTTAAATTAACATTACAGTGCTGTTCAGCACCAGCAGGGTTTGGAGTTGCAACACCATCTGTGGCAGTCGCAATTTCTCATGGATGAAGATAAGGAATCACAATATATTCTCAGCATTCACACTTGTTTCTCAGTCACTTTAAAAGATTGCAGCTGCACTGAAAATTAGTTCTTCACAAGACTCTAGGAAGGCAACAGAACTGCTTGTAAAATTAGCCAAATAGTGGTGAAAACTTCCTGATATTAGTATATGTGGGAGCCTATACGTATGGCTAGAGCTTAGCCTGATGTTTAGTGAGACCACCCCACAGTGAAAGATCCAGCCCTATCTAGTCTTGTACTTACTCTACTAGATTTTAGTGATGAAAGCAATTACACAATAAGGTCATCTGAGACAAAATAAGTGAACACTAAAGAAACAGTAGCTTGGCTGAAAGGAAATGGAACTAGAGCTGTAAGTTCTACCTAATCTCCTGACTACAAGTCTAAGAGCTGGATCATGTCAAAGTCCCCACTGATTTTCTTGCATTAGGATGAGGCCTCACTTCTTCAAGATACCAGATCTGCACGCTGGAAGCATTTTACACAGCATTTTGTCCTATGGAGGTGTTGTTCAAAAACCAGAAGACTACGACGTGATGCTGATTGTGTGCATACAATACACTGGAATGAGGAAATTTTTTTTAACCACCAGTCCTGGTAGGCATCATCATCTCTGAAAGAAGGCTACAAAGAATGTTCTTGAAAAGAACTGGTTCTGTATTCTTTCCATGTACTCTACCAGCCTCTGTTCCCACACTCCCAGAGAGAAATGTGTAGTCTCATGGTTTACAGAGTGCTTGCAAGGAATATATTTTAAGTGTTATTCCAGTGTGAGAAGGGAATGATTTTCATTGAGTAGATATTGTCTTCTTAAGGCATTGGAGTCTATGTACTAAATGTTTTTGTTCTTTATAGCTTGTGCAATGAACCTTTTCTTCATTTTTTTATCACCCAACCTGGAATACTTTGTGCACACACTTCAGATTTTCAAAGAGTGAAAACTGGAAGGTCAAGTTGACACTTGGTAAAGGCTATATAGGTATGTATTTATTGCCCTAGTCTAACAGATGTCAAATGGAGATTTTACACAGCATATTTAAAATGTGTACATCTACCCAAACCTACACAAGAAAACATTTAATACTCGTGAAAGAAAATTTCATCCCACTAGGATTACAATGAATGCAAACATATTGATCCTGTGAATAGTCCATCTCAGATGGCTCTTGCAATAGTGGCTTCATTGGCACTGTAATTAAGACTACAGAAGAGGGATAAGCAGCATATTGATTTTTTACTAATAGCTTTATAAAGTTTTGGCCACTATGTGATCTTTGACTAAGTCAGAGATGGAAAATTACAGCTTATACTAAAAAATCACTGCTGATGGTTGAGACTGAAGCATTTCGGAAATACACCAATTAACAGGTGTTAATTGGTGAGCCAGGAGACCCGAGGTATTCAGGTTTTTTCTTACTTATTTACATGACTGTTATCTGTGTGACTATGAGCATTCATGCATAAGGGCTCCTTATGCAGTTAACTCAGTTAACTTATGCAGTTAACTCAGTGTAACATTGTTCAGAGAGGCAATAGTAGATGCCATATAAACTGTAGTGACCATAAGTTGTTTGAGCCCCCCACTGTGCAACAGAGTGAAGCATGAGCATAACCACAAAACCACACTGTAGTTACAGCAACTGCTGTGATAATCTTTTGAGAGGTGGTATGATTGTGCTGCTGCTGTTCACTCCAAGGTCTCCCTCAATGATAATGGTTTGATTTTGCTTGGTTTGGCTGGTATGACTGTTAGACTCATGCTGGTAAAGTCAATTTGACTCTGTGAGATATCCAATTCCTAAGTCTCTGATCTTCCCTGGTCCTAGCAACACTACCATCATTCAGTATTCATACACACTACATATTCACAGCTAACAAGCAACAAACATACAGAAAAACTTTGATAGTTCTTAACTCATTGTCTAATTAATATGTTCTCCTAGAGCAACAGTAAAATAATTAAAATACTTTTAGCAAAATTTCCTCCAGAAAAGATCCAAATAATATAATGTGAGTTTGTTACAAATCTAAATTACAAGGCATTTATATTAAACAAGATATGGAGCAATTACTAAGTTACTTATTCAAACAGATTTATGGAACATCAGCAGATATCTACACATATAACATCTCTCAAAAACATACTTCTCCTTAAAAAACACACTAAAAATATATCACTTAGAGATATCTTCAATCTTTTCTGTTCAGCAGTCTTCTCCCCCCTCAAGAAGGTAGAAGCAGACAAAAATATCTTATATTTGTAGGTCACTTTATTTAATGTGGCCTAAAAAAGAAAGAAATGGATTCTGTGTCCTCCTCTACTTGGCTTCCATGGTATACTCGCCTTTACTCGTTTTTCACTTGCCCCTTCATTTCCTCATCTGGAAATACAGGACATAATATTTTTTTTGTGTAACGCTCTGAGCTCTAGAGATAACAAAATATTAAATAATAATTAAAAAGTATTATTATTACAAGAGATGCATGAGAAAGGGTATCACAGTACCAACAAAACAAATGGCATCAGCTCTACTATGTTCATACACACATTGAAGTACAGACCATATTGTAAATAAAGAGACTAAGGATGAGAGAAATGAGTAGTGTCATTCTCATCTTACATCTACAACTACAGCTTAAAGATGATATTAAGGGA
>WEKY01021667.1:0-20367 GCA_013390045.1 Picathartes gymnocephalus
AGAAGAGTTTTCAAATGCTCTGGTTAACACGATCAAAACACAGCAATTCTCTTTTTCTGTCCTTAAACTCTGTTCTGCTTTGTAAGGCAGCTGACAAAGTCAGCTTGCAGCACTACCTTCAGCTCTGGGTTTCTTTCTTCACAAGCGCAAGACAAAACCCAAGTAAGCTGCTCTTTCAGCTGCTGTTAAACACGTCACCGTGCTACGACAAAAGGCTTTGGCTCTGAGACGATGTTTTGTTATGTTCCTTTCTACAATTTCAGTAACAATTCAGTTCCTGCTGGGATCATCCACGAGCTGTCCTCTCCACCTCTGCATGTTTCTTTCTATGTTGCTCTCAGGAAATGAGCTCACAAGACTTCAGCTCATCAAATCAACTTTCTTTGTTCATTTAACGCCTTACTAAAACAAACTTTTTTCATGGCATTCAGCAAGGTGAATTCCTAGGCATAGACTACTCTTTTAAGCAGAGAAAAAAGCAGGTTTCTTAAAATTTACTAAAATTCAGCCTAATTCTTTTCTAGATCTCCCTGTAAGATTTGTCTCATTTAGATTTTCATCTCTACAGGTCAAAGATATTCTAGCAGCTGGGTTTCAGCCAGGCACACCACCAAACACTGTGAACAGCCATTAAATAATTAACAATATAACCTGTTCCTCTTCAGAAACGAACAGTTATGACTGGCTGGCTGCTTTCAGACAAGATAGCGCATAACCTCAAGAGATAAAGCATTAGGACTACAAGCAGCAGAAACTCAGGTAATCCCACAGAAAGTACTGCACCTCTAGGCCCAGCCAAAGGAGGCATAAAATCAAAGATAAGAAAAGGGATTTAATAGTTTAATTTTAGTTAAACAGCTGCATTAAAAAAATCCTATTATACCTTGAAAAATACTCAATGGAACAGGATTAGTAATAAAAGGACAGACTTCTGAAGAAAGTTTTCTGCTCAGGTATGTTCCCTACCACTTATTTCTGCCTCTGAAGTTTCAATCTTGACGTATAATTAATCAAGCAAAGGCCCACAGTAAATATAAAATATGAGTGAATGGCACTTGTGAGGTGAAAAGTGTAAATACAAACACAAAGGGACAGTCTGAGCACTAAGTGAAGCTATTCATCATTACCACTCAGTCATATTAGACTGTCCTGATATGCAGAGAGAGCAACAACTTTCCTGTATTTAACACAAAACTTTAGCTGAATTTGTGAGTTCTTTAAAAAGAAACAAAAACTCCAAAGGAAAAAACCCAACAAAAAATCTGATGCATACGGGTTATTCATTGAAAACTACTAAACATAATAAAACCCAAGTACTAAACCTATCCCTGTCTAAAACTTCCTCATTTTTATCTCCTTATCATAAAAAAATGGTCACCTTCTCCTTCTAAAAAAAGTAAGGAAATAATCACAACTGAACTACATTTGCTGACGTGAACAGCTGACTGCAATTGTGAATTTTGCAGTGTGCTTCTCCCTGCTTTGGATGAAATAAGATAGGTATATTTGCATACTTTTCCCTCTCAGTTCTTGTGAACTGAAAGCCGCAGAAGATTCAGAATTATTTCTTTGAGAGTAAGACCCTCTCAGCTAGAAAATGCTGCATGTAGGAAAGTAATCAGGATACAATCATTAAAACTCTCAATAGAGACTCTTAAACTAAACTTTAAAAAATGGTGACTAAAAAGAAGCCAGCAACCATACTAAACTAATTATACTTAATGTTCAGAGATAAATAGGAACAATCAGATCAAATTTTACCTGCATATGACATTCCTCTTTGAGGTTTTAATGTCTAGAACACGTGTTTGTTGGATTGGATCCATTTTAGTAAACTCTCTCCTGTCAGAGAACCTATTAACTCACATTAATAACTTAGTTAATTGATTAACTAAGACTCATGTGCATCTGCAATAGAGTCAGATATAACCATCCACAGTAAACCTACAGTTGGGTAAGACAGAACAAATAAATACTTTGCTTAATGGATCATTTTCTTTTTACAAACACAGAAAATTAAAAGCACCTGGAATCTGCAGGATGGCTCTGTACATAAGGCAATCTTACTGCAAGCTCCATCAATGCAGAAAGAATTTATCTTGCACTTTATTTGACAGAGGTGACTAAACTTTCTGACTGAGGTGACCAGGTTACTCAAACAGTTATCCAGACTTCCATTAGCATCAAACAAAAGAAATACTGGGCCTCTGAAATCTCTGGGTTTTTTTTAAAGGATGGACACCAAAGTTTGGCAAGACATAGAGAGCAGATAAATACATGAAAAGCAGAAACAAATGTTTCGCCTATTATCTTGAAAAAACTGTTGGATTTATTTACTTGACAATATGCATCATAAACATCTGATAGCTACTCAATAAAACAGACACACAAGGAATATGGCAGTGCCAAAGATTAAAAAAAAAAAAAAAAACAACTATAAAATGCCCTGTGTGTGTGGGGTCTCACAGAAAACTACTCCAAATTTTTAAAGGGTGCTATTAAAAGACAAAGAAAAAACCAGCAAACTTGTTAAAGGCAGCAGAAGAAAAATAAGAAGAAAATATCAGGTTTACAATGGAATTTTAGTTGTAACTTTAACTATAGCTTTTACGTTCAGACAGAAGATAAAAGGGATGGTTGGTACATCACTGCTGCCTTCCATTACCTGTAATTATCCACGTTCAGACCACACAGGGAAAAAGAAATATACATGGGACAATCATTAGTCTCTCCAATACATGGTGCTCACCCATGAAAATCACCAAGTATCCTACTTGAAGGACACAAGGATTTGCTTTACACTGTGGATGTTTTAACTAAATGCAAGTCAAATAAGGCGAGTTTTAAAAAGTCTATTGTATTTTAGATAAGTTCCTTGTTAAATTTTATTCAAGGATGTATCCTTACAATCATGTACTTTGTAACAACTGCCAATTAGTAGCGATGTTCTGAATTAATGAGGCTAGACCTCAGTTTCCAAACAAAGTATGCCAACTTTCTAATATAATTATTGAGATCTGTCTTAGAAAGCAACACTTTTGCCCTCAATAATCTAGGCAAAAAAATCTGCTTCAAAATGCTCACATCTCTTATAATTAAACCTCCTTTCTGAAGTTCCAGTCAGGTTTTATTTAGGATCATTTTCTATTCATTTGTTTTTAGGTAAAATCTGGGGTTTCTTAACTGTAAGGAAATACCTTCCCCTTCTACATCAGTCATACAATATAGATTTTTTAGCTCTCAATTTCACTAGGCCAAGCAAAGCTGCTCTTACAGTATCTTCTTACAACCCTAATTCATTAGTCTTCCAGCCATTCTTTCAGCTGTCCTTAGTGTTACTTCTATTCACAATTCATGTCTCTGGAACACGCGAGATAAAAGCTGTACACAGTATTTCAGATGAGGTTTCACCCAGTCTTTCTACAATGCCACAAACACATCGTTATCTACTTAACAGTAACATTTTAAGCTGATTTTCAACAGATGATCAGTCATCTTCTGATACCCTCACAGACCTAATTTTCAGTCACTTTTGTTTCATAAGATCATTGATTGTATTTGACAATTCTGTTATTCCCCTTAAATGCACAAATTTCTGTTCATCATTCTGGCACAGGGCTACAAGCTTTGGTCAATACTGAATTTAATCTTTTTACCCTATCTGTTGGATGAAGTCCTAATCTGTAGATTCACGTTCTCAGGTAAAACCAAAGCTGAAAAGGTTTTGAAGCTAATATTAGCGGGAAAATGGCATTTAATGACAGACTAACTTGTCTTTTCCTTAAAATATACTCTCATTAAGAGGGAGAGGGAATAAAGTATGATCATGACCTGTTAATTTTTTTTTTTTAAATCCCAAACAATTGCCAAAACTGAAACCATATGACCTTACACATCCATTTTCCCTTCCACCTCTGTCCTATTTGATAGTGCCAGACTACCATACTCAGTATTGAAACAAAACCCCAAAGACAAGGGTTATGGCAACTCAGACATCTTCAACACTGGGTTAATCTCCTTCCCTTAAACCAAAATGCAGCAGTTTTCACCAGACACTACCAACAGAGTAGAAATACCTCTGTAGTAGGAAGCCAAAAAATCATTACATTGAATTTAAAAAAATTAAAATATTAAGCTAACATGTTCAGCAGAGAAAGCTCCCTGTCACTAAGTAACAGAAATCCTGAGGAAAACAATCTCAAGCCCCACCACTAAAGCAGGCACCTTGTATTCTCCTTTTGTAAGGAAGATTCTGGCCAGCAGCTTACAAAGACTCCAATTCATAATAACAGCTCATTACTACAAACCACAGACTAATTTGAAGACAGACTGGTCTTTTGGGGTTTGCTTCACTCTTGAGAACATAAAATTCACATTTTTCATGCTATCGCTGCTGTAGAGCAGAGGAGGATTTGTAAGTACCATCACCTCTTTTCAGGATACAATTGCAAGACGTCCTTTCCATAAAATTCCGACCTACCACAATGAAACCTACAGTGGTTTCAAACTTGGCCCTTCCACTTGTAGAACTAGGTCCCAGCTTCTGCTGTGGCAAATCAAACATATTCAGTGTCTAGAATACTGAGAGAATTTGAGAAATTGTGTGCAGGATAACTATTCCTTCTCACAGTTAAAGTAGATTTTAAAGTTTTTCTACCAGGAACTATTTCTGCTGATGCTGTACACTTTTCAAACTCTGCTTTTTAAAACCAGTTTCTTTGTAGCTTTCCTAGCTGTTGCATAGGACTGAAAATACTTCTCTTCCTAATTTACACAGCAACAGAAAAGTCCTTTTTCTGTAGATGATTTTATAAGTTAGACATCTAATTTTATTTCAGACTTTCACATTTTCTGTAATATCTTTCAGTACTGGTGGAGAAAGGACACAGTTCTATAATTTTAGCCATAGTCCCCTTCTCACTTCATCTTTCTTCAAAAATTCTTTAAATATTAAATCACTCATAAAACCATTGGATTAAACCATCAGACTCAATTAAAAATATCTTCCCTCTTCTAATTTTCTTCCATCTGAATGTTCTCCTTCCTTTAGAAAAGACAAACCATTTGACAAAGAGTGTTATTCTTACATGTCTGATTTATTTTATTCACCTTTCAAGAGAACTGAGGTAACTGTGACTTTCAGAAGGATTTATTGTCTCGTTTGCACTATTATCTCCCTTTGGAGATATCAGATTTTGCTGTCTCTCTTCCGCCAAAATAGGAATAGATGGGCTAGCTGAACTGTTAGATCTGATTTCTGGCTTGTCCCTATTCCTTTGTCCATCGACTGCAGCTCTGTCTGCAGCACCAAGCCTGCCCCAGGTCTCCTCCTTTTCCCAGGCTACTGTATAAACATTGCAATACCACTGGGATCATTGAACAATTGCCTGAAAAGTTCATCAGTTTCAAGGTTCCTTTATTGCTTATATCCAGCCCTGATAGTTCTTTACTTAGATTAAAAATCAGATACCTAAATAGTGAAGGCCTTATCAATAATCTCCTAAATCAGCAGTACTTGATCTCTGACACAGTGTAGAGATCTTCCTCCCGCCCACTGTGACTGCATTCAAATGTCTTAAATCACCTTCCTTCAAGGTGCTCATTACATAAAGCAACTATTTAACCCCTCAGTGAATGATACTAAAATTGTGGCACAGTCCCATGCTTGTTACTGTGCCCCAAGTTTTGCTACTTTTTCACTTCCACTGTTTCCAAACACTTTTCTATCTCTTAAAAGTGGGCTAAGAAAATCTTTGCAGTTCCACTCACTCACCAACCAACTCACTATACTGAGATCTTGTTAACAAAACAGATTCCCCTGGAATGATTTTAGTACTGGTATATTACTCAAGGAAAATATTCTGGAGGGATATTGAATGGCAATACTATGGAAGAGAATGCCACATCCCTCTCTTGCTTCACCAAAAGCCCATCGTTACACCTTCCCATACGATCACAATTACAAACCAGAGCTGTGCTTTCAAAAGTTGACTTAGCTATGCAAAAAAACGTGTTCCTGCTTTTGCTATTGTGATCACTGCACAAGACTTGTGAAATCAGAATTATAGAGATGATATTAATGTTTCAAAATGTCTCAGCAGCTGGGAGAAAAGTGATGTAGGGCCATGACAGCAGTTTTCAGATATGCAAAGGTTGCTGCAAAAAGAATGACAATTCTCAGTGCCCCTAATGGACCGGACGAAGAGTAAAGCATTTAAATTAGAACAAGGATTAATTCAGACGAGATGTTAAGGAATGCAATAATGAAACGATAGAATGTATTGCACTTGGGAAACAGTGGAGTCTCCAGCATTTCCTAGTCTTTCAGAACAGACAGTAACTCCTCCTGGCACTTTCTCTCAGGCTCACCCTTCAGCTAGGGGAAAAATATGGCATTCCTGGAGGTACTTAAAAGACAAGCAGATATGGCACTTAGGGACGTGGTTTAGTGGTGGACTTGGCATTGCTGAGTTAATGACTGAACTCTTGAAGGGTCTTTCCCAATCTTAATGATTCTATGATTCTAAAATACATTCTTATGATTGTAAAGGATTTAAGGGTAACCACAAATACTATTTGTGAATCTGGTCATTTAAAGAGCAGTTTACTTATTTTTTATTTATATTCTAATTGCAGGTCTATAGAGAGTTTAAAAAGTTTAGAATATCATTGTATTACACATTCTCATGAGATCCCTTTATAGCCCTCAACCGTCTGCTGTTTTTTTTAATTATTATCTAAATTTTACAGTGGAAAAAAGGAAAAAAATTTATAGACTGGTATCCACATTGCTTTTTCCCTGACTCCTACACTCTGACTGTTCTCTCTGCCTCGCTGTTAAGTACAATAATACTCAACTTTCTTACCTGGAGCAGGAAATTGGTTAATGTTACTTTTTTTCTTAACATGCATCACTACTTCTCTGTTCATCCAGAAACTCCACCCTCTAATATTAAAAAAATATCAGAACTTAAATAATTTTCTCAAATTCTATTAGCATTGGAATCAGAACATTTTGTTACAACTGTTATTTCTTGGTTTTTATTTACCTCTCCCTATATTCTGCTTCTGCCCTCTTGATGTTCCTTGCATGTCTTTTTTGTTTTCCTTTTTATTTGTTCCTTTGAAGTTCTTACGAGAATCTCTCTGACACTTCAAGTATGTTCACTAACAGTAACAAAACATGGTAAATCAGTATTTTACCAAAACAGTGTGGAAAAATCTGATTTCATTTACTGAAAGTCCATCTTGGACAATTTAAAGGCTGCAATTTGATTCCAATTGCACCCTATAAATGCCAGACAGAACAAGGAACTGTCACTATAATTGGCAAGTTTAATAGAAGATATAAACACAGCAAGTCTCTGGTTTTATAATGGCTCACTTCTTTTTTATCTCTTGGTTCTCTGGGTGATGCAAAAGAAAATGCAAAACACTGCCACCAGTGGAGTAATTTTTAAGGCAAGTATGCATTTTAAAAAATATATAATATTAATAATATATAATATTTATGTAGTAAGATTATAAAAAAAATCTCTGTCCATGACTTCCCAATGCAAGCACTTTACAATAATGCATCTCCCTCTGACAGCTACTTTAGATAATCCCTTTGTCCAAAATGCTTAAATCAGTCTATAGGAAATTAACCTACTATATATTTTAAAGCTGAAAACTCAGTATCAGCATTTATTACTNATTTTCCTCCTTGGAGCCAGTGACAGAAAATGAAAAAACTTGTTGCATTGTCACAAATACCACTCCAGTGGTGCTATGCATTTACTGATTTATTGCACGCTGCAAAATGATTCGGTAAGAACTTCACTGTGTACTTAGGTTCAATTTCACATTTGTTTCCATCCAGTGGTCTGGCCCAAATGCAAGGTTAAGAAATATGCAAGCAAAGCCTACACAGCATGTTTGATCTTATAAAAAATTCATGAATATTGTTACCACATGCCTTCTTCACGCAGAAAAAGGAATCTAAATACCATCTGTGCAAGATAGTCTAATTAGGGGATTAGGACCACAGAAGTTCTGCTTGCTCACGTGTTCCAGTGCCTGCTCCCTTGGCCACCGAGGCAAAAAATGTAAGAGAAGAGGAGGAAAGGGACAGCAGCACCCCTCTGGCTCCAGTGCAGACAGGAGTTAACTACCCTCCCAGAATTAAGTTGTGCAGCTCTACCCACGGGAGTTTGCATTTTTCTCCCTTGATGTATAATGCCTGGCCCAGCACAAGGCCTGTGAATAAACTTGGCACCAGATGAATCACATTTTAATAAGTTCAAATGATATTCTGCAACCAACTGGTATTTAATGGCTGCAGCATACCACTGGGACCAATTTTTCAGGATTTGGCAGCAACAATAGAAAACTAAATGATAAAAGCACATAAGTAGTTCTTAAACAAAATAAATGAGGTATAAACATAAGAAAAGGCTGTACTGAATATATAAAAAGTCTGACTACACACAAAACCAAAGATCCATTTGGAACCACACAATTTTAGAAATAGAAGTGATAAATGTACAAAGCAATGTTCTATTACAATAGTTCCTAACATGCTTCCCCATCCGTTTAAAACTGTTTGTTTCCCACGTCATTTTTCTTAATCACAGGACAATTTATGAACACTAGTAACAACATGCAACCAAAACCCTTAAAGGAAAATCAGATCCTTTTATTTTGAACATGAATTCTGACAGGTTTCAACAGCTTATATCATATTCAACAATTTAATAGAAATTTGTAGACCTAGGCAATGAACTCCCTCAGAAATATATATTTGAAACATTTTTTTTTTTCCTTTGGCTTATCACAAACAGATGGATTCTATTTGTTTAACATATTTAATACTTTTATTTTCTTGTTTATTTTTCTTACCATTTCTGCAGTGGCTGCTGATAGTTCACCTTGACTGAAGAAAATTCAGCATGTGATGCTGGTCATGAATCACAATTACGCAACTAGTCTGCTTTTTGACTGAATGAACATGTGTATCTCACATATCACCAACTACAATTTCTATTCTGAAAACATTTTCCAATTTGAAGCAAAGTCAGAATATCTTTGTGAAGAAGTATATTTTTTCAGACTGTGGAAATATTAGATGTCATCCCCACTGCTGGGCTGATTTTAGAGTTAGGAGAATGCCTGTGAAAAGTCAAAGTGATATAGCAACGTTGTGCAGGACAACCAAGCAGGGATGGAACACCATGTCTCCGGGACCTTGCAGTAGCATTGCCAAGACTGGATCAGGTCTTTACCACTGGCAAATAAAGCACGAATACCCTTCAAAAGCACAGCTTAATAATAAAGATGATCAGTGTTGTGCAATAATTACACTGGAAAAGGAAATTACTCGAGTCAGTAAGTGTTTGAGGTATTTAATGTGATTACATCACTGACCCTAATTTTGATTTTCAGTGTTCTCCCTTGTTTAGTCTAGCACTTCTGTGGAAAAGCAAAGACTGATTACAAGGAATAATGTCTGAAAGTGATTTGCCAAGGTCCAGCTGGCCATCCAGAAGAAAAGCAAATCCCCAAACATATTTATTTAATTACTTAAGCTAGATTTTAAAGTAGTTTTGAAATATCAGGGCTCTACTAACTTTCCTGGAAAGATTTGCTCTGATTAGAATTTCGGTAAATTCACTAAAACAAAAAACCAAAATTCTTTAATCAAGCAGATATTCAGAAATTGGCCAAGCCAGAATGGACAGGCTTCTCCCAGCATAACGACCTTTGGTTTTCCTCTTGATTTCCACAAGTGCAGGAGAAACAGAAGATGAGAAATGCCATATCCACATTCTATACCATGTGAGCAGCTGACTCCAAGCGCTCACATCCAGAGCCCTCACTTGTTAGTGACTGATACTCCCGCTCCCATTCCGGACAGTCCGACGTCTCCTCAGAC
This sequence comes from Picathartes gymnocephalus, assembly GCA_013390045.1. Taxonomy (NCBI): domain Eukaryota; kingdom Metazoa; phylum Chordata; class Aves; order Passeriformes; family Picathartidae; genus Picathartes; species Picathartes gymnocephalus. Next base: position 9,914 of record WEKY01021667.1, read on the forward strand.
ACCGGGCTCCGCACTGAACTCCCGCTGCCAGCAGATGTGAGGGTGCTGCTTACTCAGCTCAGGAACGCTTGCCAGAATTGCTTTGCTGCTCCAGGCTGCACTAAATTAATCCTGGCAAAGGCAAGGTTTATTTGCTTCTCCAATAGTTTCAACAAAATACTGGTGGCACAGTTCTGAGCAAGGCTAAGGGCAACTGAGCGCTGCAGACAGCCTTGGAAAAGCCAGAACTCTGCAGGAATGCTCTTTCAAGTCCACATTACCTACAGGGTGTTCACCTCAGAAAATCCACTTACCCTTTACAAGATACTGCTGTTTGCTCTTCAAATGTTTACACAGAGAAAACTGTTAGTAACAGTGCATACATACATTTAAGTCAAGGACACAGAGGTAGCCAGTGAGGGCAATAAAATCAAACAAAGGGCAAGCTATGGAACCTCTTTCCCAAAGCTCTAAACTAGAAGGAAGACAACATTTTTTTCAGCTGAAATTCTTTTCAGGATGACTGCCATTCTCACAAATTCAACTTTTGCACAGTTGATTTTGGTTTAGATTTTTATGACTATAAAATCAAATCTAAAATAACAAAAGGCAGACCAACTTTGCTTCCATTTTCAATACCTCACCTAGAAGAAATGTCTTGCTCTGCACTGGGAAAGTGGCGTTTTTCTGTCTGTTCGGAAAGCCAGACCCATGGTGTTACTAAACTATTCTTCCTCCCTTTTACCTGCCTGGTGTGTCAAAAAACTGCTACAAATTGAGCTTTAGATATTGCTTTCCTGTCTTTTGCTACCAGATTGTATACATTGAAATACCTTACATATCTACACCACAGCAAAATCCTAACAGGTACCTGAAAAAGCCAGCACAGCAATAAGTTGAGTATTTTTAATCTAATACAATTTAATTATTTAAAACGCTATTTTAGTTGGACAGCCAGAATCAGCATCACAGGAAAGAAACATGAAGAACTTACGACAAACTCTAAGTAATTACTAATGCTTAGAAATAACTCATGTATTAAGAAAGCTGAAATCTGATATTTCAAAGTGCAAGTACTGCATGTGAGAAAGAATTTCTCTCCAGCAACATTTATTCCACATATGCTGATAAATGCATTACTGCCAGTGGGAGCACTCAAATGCTAAATTGTAGGCTAGGCAATATAAAAAAGTTTGCTCCAGGTGCAGCAGAGAAAGAAAGTAATATGGAAAGTTCTATACTCAACTTTTATTTATGTACACATGGATTTCCTACATCCAAGTTACACAAAATATGTATTTGAACAATATCAGTGCAATATAGAACTTGTACGATATTTTGGGTTCCAGGAAGTTTTCAGCTTCCTGAGTAGTATTTTTTTTTTTTTTTAAATTCAGCCTTGACCATCATTTCCAGCTTTTCCATGGCCATTTATAAAAATTACTCTCATGGAGCAAAAATTTCTGAAGGGCACTCTGAGAGCTGACATGTGGGAGGAAATGGAACTCCAAGTTCTATCTGCAAGATAACTGAAGAGTAAATCTTTTCAAACTTTTAAATAATAATCTTCAGTGATGAAGATACAAAATAATGTCATGTTTATTCATAAATAAAGAATTTTTTAGTCAGTAGTTTTTGGACTTCATATTAAAAAAACCCAAAACTTAACTGACCTTGAAATATCCACTAACTCAAACCAGCAGATTATTCAGAAACCTGTTGCAAGTCATTATTTTTAAATTCTTGTTTCAACAGAAAGAAATATTCCACAGGTGAGCTGGAACCTAATTATTTCCTTTTTTTTCTGATTCTGCCAAGCATGCTTTTCAGCTGATACACTCAGCTTTACACTCATCCTCAAAGAACTGCTCATTACAATCTTTGCCAGCCTGAGTTTCCTGATATTTACAACTTTGTGTAATTATTTTCTCAGAAATACAGCAGTAAAAAAGTTTTCAAGCTAGATAAATGAACTATTTACAGCTGGAACAAATCTGACAGATTCTACTTCCTCCACCAACACTGCTTGTTAGAGTCCCACAGTCACGACTTTGTCACAGAAGGCCTCAGCAGGGTTTAATGAGAATTTTAAGTGTTGATACTCAAGCCTTGTGGCAGGAGCAGCGAGAGTGAGTGGAGGACAAAGATACAAGACAGTGTTCTCTTATTTTCCCTTCTCCCAAAGGCAAATTGGTATAAGGAAGAAGAGTTAGGCTTAAGTTATCATGCCACAGGAAATGAAATTCATGAACAGCAACAGAAACATGGGAGAATTTCATCACTTCTCCCTGTAGATCGCCTCTAGAAGTCACCAACTCCTAAGTTTTAATAATGTACCCCATCTCTTTTCAATCATGTCTCTGAAATACTAGCTCTGAACTTTCTTTAAAAAATGCTACTGTGTTTAGTTCAGTGGCTGAGAGTGCTATATGGAGGCTCCTGCGATTCCGCACCCTTGGGAAAACAGGCACCGCGGTGGACCCGGCAGCAGAGCTCAGGAATGAAACAGAGCCCAAGGCAATGGAGGGTCAGAAACCTCAAAGACCTTCTAAAGCCACTTCACTTTCACTCCAGGCTGTTTATGTCCCTTTTTGAACTCTCTTGAATATTTAAAAAATGCCACACACTATAATTTCCTTTTTTGTTTCTCCATTAAACTCTACAGAAAAATACCCCTACCAACAAAACAACAGAACATAAAACAGTTCTTTCCTTACAGGACTAGGCTCAATTCTGCTTTTCCCCAGTCCTGCATCCCCATCAGTGGTGAGTTGCAGATGCTTGAGTAAGAGATTTAATAGAATTATTGTTTTCCTAATACACAGACTTGGGCTGCTGGCATCCAGAAACTGTGGTTTGAAAGAGTTTGCATTTGGACTTATGTATTTAGTAGCCATTGACAGACCTATTCTTCAGTTATTCATTTCCTCTAGGAAATCGTTTGTACCAGTATATTGCACCATTTCATCATGCCAGAAGGAAAGAAAACAGGCTGAGATTTTCCAATTCAGTAAGCTGGCAATTTTTTTCAGAGTTTCTCCAGAACAATGCCTCAATTAAGCAAAATGATAAATCATTCTCCATTTAATGGGAGTGAGAGAAGAGACACAAAAATCATTTTCTGACAGTCATCTCAGAAAACATGCAATCTTTAAACATTACATTCTAATTAGAAATGATAACTAAAAAGGAGCAATGGAATTTTTCTTGATTTTCACATGCTGGTTGTCAAAACACAAGAAAAGCTTAGAAAATGTGCTTTTGCTTTCTACGCTCATATTGAACTCTTAAGCCTTTTGCTCCTTAAACTGCTTAATCTGGCCAAATGAACAAAATCTTCCTTTCCAAAGCATTTCCAAGAGGGAAATTACACAAGCTCCTCCTCAAAAAGAGCTTTTTGAAAAATGTTACCATGGTCGTTATTCCGGTGAAAAAGAATCTTATCAATTTAACCAGAAGTAGACAGTTAATAAATAATTCATCACATTGCTTTGCAACAGCCATTTCATATATTAAAATTTTAGGGTTTATGAAGCAATCTCCAGTAGAGGGGAGGATGAGCAGATAATGAAGACAAGAAGGCCTTCATCATGGTTCTATGGCTGTTCTCATACTTTCTTTAAAAGCAAATATACAGAAAAGCACACAAAAACACAAACAAAACAATTCACCAAATAAAACTAGCTCAGCTATGAAGCACAATTGTCTAATGCTTCACACAGCAGAATAATCCAAAATATTCCTGGTAGTCTTCCAGAAGAGAGAAAGGAAACAAAGGAAAGGAAACAAAATTTTATCAGAAGTTTAAGAAAAATTGATGACATCTTCCATTAAAAAATCTCATTACTCTCAATTGAATAATTGAAAGGAAGGTGAATTTTTTATTGAAGATGTGTCATACAAATTTATACACTTGTTATCGGCTGTTTTAACTGCCAGTATTTCTGGCAAGAGGTCAGGGCTACCAAAAATCCCTCATCTCATAATGGCCTAGAATTTTGACTACTAGAGTTGATAGAATTACTACAACTAAAACACCTCTGTATAATCCCCTCAGCTTCAGAGCTAACTCAGAATAATAATTGTCCCTGTTCTTCCATGCCAGGACCTTTTTTCCTGTTCCCTTTTAGTACATTCTATTAATTTCTTACTGCTGTTCCATCAACAACTGTTTCTATCCTCAGCTTCTTTGTGATGTTGATGAGTAGCAGTCTCAAAACCAATGAGCTCTACAGATACTCCCTTAGAACAGGTGGAATGAATTTTCATACACACTGGAAAAATCCTGAAGCGAGTTCCTTAGAAGGCACTAGCTAATTTAAAAGAAAAAGAAAACCCTTCCCACACCTTCTTAGGGTTTAAGCTTGCTAGAACCTTGCCCTTTCTTTTCAAATCTAGTGCAAGCAACAAAGAAAGGAGAACAGTTCAACAGCTGCCTTCACGAACACAAAGAGTTATTTGAAAGCTTTATCAACATTTTGGAAGAGACTTCTCTTTAAAAACCAAGTTCCCACCACTTCCTTTGTGGTTCCACTCAAACAGTGGGCAATAGCATTAATTAAAACCAGTCAGAGTATGCGCTCTGTTTGTTGTTTTAAATTGTTGAATATCAATTACCTTATTATTTTGTGATTAGCATGAAACATATGCATCTATGTCTTGTGGCTTTCGGCAGTGATTTAGAAAAAAAAAAATTCAGCAACTTTGCATCAGGCTGTAAACCAGCATGTTTCCAGGCATTTTTAGCGCTGACTAGAGCCGTTCTCAATCTGCTCACCAGCATGAAGTTAATTAGGAGAGGCATGAAGCTTATGGCTGGGTGCAGAAATCAGCAATGGAGCAAAATTATCCTTTTTTTGGCATCAGCCAGTAACTGCCACTGTGTCTACATGATTTTTTTTTTTAAACGCTTTTACTGTTAAGTATCAGTTTAAGCTTTAACTTTGTACCTTATCCAATTTTCTAAATCCTTCAATGACTGTAAATTGATGAACATATGAAAACGTAGAGAGCTAATTATGTGGAGCTCAGGGAGGTACAATAATGTACTCATTTCCAGAAAATCCAGTTTCAGACATGGCCTTGGGATTCCTTTATCAGTAGCTCATTTTTGACCAGAGTGCAACTGGCCATTTTATTCACAGAATGCCAAGCCAAGTTGTGCTGCAACACAAACCCCTTACCATAATAACCATATAAAAGGGGAACTCCCTGAGTGCATCATTACAGTCCACACAGGGAAAAAATATCACTGCAACCTTGGCTAAGTGGATTTCATCAAGGCCCTATCTATTTTTCTTGTTACAAGATCACAGTGAAAGCAGAGGAAAACGATGAAAGAGACATAGATAGGAAAATCCTCCTATAAAAGTGTCCCTAGTAATATATTTCATTCCTTATATCATATTACAACAGGGATTTATTTGGAAAGAGGGTGCATTACACAAACAAACAATAATCTAGGACTAGATGAAGTTCAAACTCCTTTAATTCATTTTGCAAACTAAGGATGGATTTCCTTGGTTAGGTCATGTTTTGCAGTAAAAGGACCTCTCAGCTACATAATAAAGCATTTGTTACCCCTGCTATGACTCAAAATGTGCGCATATATTAGTTTTTCAATTTAGACAGCCTGCTTTTGAATTACTCCCCAACATCCCCCTCTGCACTGTATTTTAGTTTGAAGTGCATGGCAGTCCTGCAGCTTGTGAACTGGATTCTCTTCAGATGAAGCCAAGACAGAAGACCAGTCCTGGAGAGGTGCTAAGGTCATTCAAGCCAAACATCCAGACCAGACCTCGTTTGAAGTAGAAACCCCAAAAAGCCATAAAACAGCTGATGCTGGGGCCTTACCCCAACACTTTCACTACTATTGCAATGAGTATTTGTCAGCATCAATATAAACTGGGTCTTGTTAGTTGTCCTGTGGTTTATGCTGGCAGAGTTTCACCAGAGAAAGCTGAATCTCATATCCAACACAGTTCTCATACACCAAGGCGACAACACTAGTTGGGTGCATGAGGGCAACATGGGAGGATGGAGTAACAGGAGTTCAGATGCTTTCAGCAGGAGGGGGATTGGGATATTCCAAGCCAGCCCCTTTGCTCTGTTCTTTAGAAAAAAAAATATTATCATGGCTTTTTTTTGGAAACTGCTATTGTCTCTTCCAACACATGACATATGTTTCTATTTCAAGTACTTCCTTAGGAAGCGCCATGAGCTTATCACATTCAAAAAAGACCATTTTGTTAAGTGAACCTTTCTCTGATTGTCTAACCCTCAAAACAGTTCTCTGAAAGAGGATCCACACTCTTTGAAACATTGATTCCACATGACACAAAGCACTAAATACCAAAAGCCAGGAGATTTCAGATGGAGTCCCAGCCTCCCAAAGCTGGCCAAAAATGTGAATTATTCAGCACACTGACATCTCTCGCATCAACCACTACCTGTGCACTTCAAAGTGCAGAACAGGACTTGGACTTTGAAACCAGACACAAGTTCAGACAGAACGACCAGGTTATTTCAAAACTTCATAATTAGAGCATTCCATCACGTCAAATTCACATTAAAACATAATTAGAACATTAACATTTTGCTAGATAAATACAAAAGATGAATTTTATAATGGGCACATCAATCAAATACTGGTATGTCTGACCTTAACTTTTTCTCTACTTTGAAGAAGATTTAAAGACACAGTCAGGATATCACAAGCAAAAAACCCCAAAATGTTGCCCACAAGAGGGAACTAAGTCCTAAAAAATATGTAGGTTTCCAAAAGGAAAGAAAAGCAAATGCTTGTAAGAAGTGTTGACAAGCATGCTTGGCTGTTTCTCCTGTGTGCAAAGATGCAAAGACTGCACCTGAAAATGTGTCTACTGAGACATGAATATTTTTTTTTGTCCTTTAAAAGATGAATATTTGGTGATATCTGCCTGCCATAATTGTAGGCTTTTTCTCTAAAACTCAATTTTGTTTGTAATAGTCTATGACTTGGGAAGTGGATAGAGCAATTTCTAGAATAATTCAGCAATGCAATTTGTAAATCTTCAGAGTTTTCCAAAACCAAAAAAGCAGATGAATACTGAAGACTAGAGAAAAGGAATCAGAATTTAGAGTTACAAATTCTATTAAACCCCATTATTTTTACTGTGTTTTGTTTGTGGCAAAAAACACACTTATCTCCGATAAACTTTTCCAAAGAAATACAAATCATTTTCCTTCTTTTACTGATTACTCAAACAAGAGATCATTGAAGATTTCTGGATTTGGGGACAAGATAAGCACAGAGAAGAAGCTGCTGCATTTTTCTGAATTCAAAATTAACATTATAAGAACTTTGAAGGAGAACAAATTAATTAAATAGTGAAAGCACATCCCTGAAACAATGAAAACTCTGAAATCCAGTGAAACTTTGGGTTCTAATGAAAACATCTTGATATTGCTAATACTTTCTAAGGTAGAGATAAAAAAAATATTCATATATACTCAAGACAATAATATAAATATATGACTCATGAGTGACTAAATAGAAAGAAAACCACCATATTTACCACCATAATTACCAATTCCAGCAGAGATGTTTGCTTATAAACATAATGGAAATGCAAAAATTAACACAATTTGAGTACTGCACAAATACTGCATTAAGAACATTAGAAGTACACCCAAAATACAAACAAGCATGCACATTACTGATCACAGAAAAATCCCATTAGACTGCAGCCATTTCTGTGCATATGAGGGGTTTTTAAAGATACTTTCCCCTTATTTATTCTTTTGTTTCAAAACCATTTTTTTGACAGTGGCCAAACAAAAGGAAGGATTCAATCTGCTTGCTGGTAAGGTAAAAAGTTTTTATACTACTTTCTTGGCATCTTGAAGAACAGCTTTCTCCATCCTGACTCTAGCATAAAAAAGTATGAGATTAGCTGATTTTACTAGGTAGCCAATACTTTGTAGCAATCATTTTATGTTCAGGAAGGAGCTGTCATTTTATAGCTATTTTTACATAACCTTAAATTCTATGTGAAGACAATTACAAATAAGGTAGTGGAAAGCATGGACAAGTTTTAAAAAAAGTAACAATACTCTTCTGTTCTGTGTTGGCTTTGCTCCACTAATTGGCTGAATTGTGCAGGATTGCTGGAAAGATTAATTGAGGCTAATGAACTGAGGTGCCTGCAAAGGGCAGGAAAGGCCCAACTCTCCAAGGCTGGGCACAGGGGCTGCTTTCAAAGCAGCAGGAATATGCAAATAACCCCAAGTTAGGAACAGGAACTTGTCACAAGGCAAGAGTACAATCAAATTCACGTAACCCCATTTGTTACTTCTACATGCTTTTCCAAACCTAAAGAAAATTTAAGCAAAACCAACAAGCTTGCTCTAAATTTAGTCATTTAGTCACCAGCTAGCTGAAGCTGTTCATCCATTTAGACCTATGAGATGTCCCCAGACGATGGATTAAATCATGCTTGGGAGCCCTGGCTTCAGGTGGCCTGGAGGCTGCAAGGACCACGGCTGGAACATGTGCCACTGCTCCAGAGTAGGGAGCCAGGCTTCCCAAAGCCTCTCATCAGCCCACACAGCCTGGCTGAGGTTCTGCTGATCAATGAGCCCACCTCCAGGCCAGCTCAGAAAGGGAATGGTTCAAAGGGAAGGGTGAGGGGCAGCAGGACAAAGCCATCTCTTGCACTAGAAGAGCTTTCCAATGCACCTCTGCGCCCCGAGCACTGTTCTGCCACCGAAGAGCTGCATTAATCAATGTTCAGGGCTGCTTTAAGTACAGAAGTACAGAGCTGGCTACTCACTGCTGATTTACTACCCGGCCCAACATGCAGCTGACATGAAACACCTTGGTCCTTTGGAAGCTGCCACCAAGGGACAGGAGAAGGGAGACGTGGCACCTCCGTGTGACAGCCACACCAGGGGAGCGCAGCGTCGGCCACCACCCCTTTCATCATCCCCAGGCAACGAGGGCCCCGTTTGGATTAGCAGAATTGTGTAATTGCTGAGAATCCGGAAAATTAAAGCTCACCCAGTGATGAATGCTGCCATTATACACACATAATGTCCTAAGTGTCATTTAGAAGTGCCTGGAACCCAAGCTATAAATTAAGATATCCGCACCTCCCTCTGAAGGCTACAGACGTTTTAGAGGGTCCTCACGCAGAGGAAAATGAAACCAGTTTTCCATGGTTCTATGGCTCTAGGTGTCTCGTATAAGCCCTTCTAATTCAACCCTGAGAGAGAAGTTTCAAAACCATCCTTCACTGACCATGGAATTTCTATTTAAAACTTTAACCAAAATTTTCTCAGTTATCCCTGAAACCCTTTCTCTGGTCACATGTTTATATCCCAGAGCACGTATGACAATGTAGTATCTTCTCAACAAATCCAGTCCTCTAAAATATTATTCAATATGAGGGACAAAAAGCACTCTGCCCTCAATGACTCTGAAATTCTAATTTCTTATTTTACCTCATTAATGCTAGAAATAACAATTGCACATTTCTATTATTGCAGGCTAGTTAATGCTTAAATTTTATGCTGAAATACACAGATATTTTTAAAGCAAAAATACTACTACAGCACGCCTAATATTTAGGGTGTTCTTGCATAAGATATAAATTATTAAAAATGTAAACAAAAAGAACATAAATGATGAGGCAGAATTCTTAACCCCCATTCATTGCTCAAAGAAGAAACAATGAGAAATTGTTTAAGGAAGAAGAAGGAAATCACTGCAACTCAAAATACAAAGACCATGACAGCAGCCAAAGGTCACAAGTTTAAAAGTGTGCCAAAAAAGCTCTGACACCAGCCCAAAATAGGCATGCTGCAAAGTGCCATCTGTGCAATGTATATAAATGTAAATGTTTTCGTGATCTGTCTGAAAACTCAAAGGAAATATAACCACAGCCTGTGGACAATCACATTTTGCTATTTCTAGGAAATTCAGGTGTGAGATCTCTAGTCAAGGAGTGAGTCTTCATACAAGCTTGTATTTTGCTTTAGAGGATACAACCCCTCTGATAATTCTGCTTTGAATACAACACACACACAGAATCTTCAGTGCCTTTGTTGGCTGCTGAAAAAAACACTGCAAAACCAGATGGAGCATTTGGCTGTACAGCATTAAACCTACTAATATTACACTAACTGGATCTGGCTCAGTGTCTACTGAGTGTCCTTAAAATAAATTTAAAATTTTTAAAAGTACTCTTCTTCCCAAATTCTACATCATCTGATCCAGCGTTTTCATCCAAAAAAGTACTCTGAGTTTTCGTATTTAGTCCCCACAATACATTTGTTTTCACAAGGCATTAGGGGAATATTTTATTATATATTCTAAATAAATATGACTTAAAAAAAATCTGAAAATTTTTCTTAAAGCAACAGCAGCAAATTTCAGAGCCTAAAGAATTCATTCATGAATTCTATTTAAAGATATTTTACAAAAAAAAAAAAAA
>WEKY01021667.1:20426-33217 GCA_013390045.1 Picathartes gymnocephalus
GAAGTCCTGAAACCTTCTCTAGACATTTTGTTTCTAAGTTTTACTTGAAAAAACATTGTAACTACACACAAGAGTACATAAAGCATAATACTCCGACTTTTTAAATTGCATTGCAACTCTATTGACTGAGAGTCCTACAATTACAACATTAACCTGAGCGCTAAGTTTCAGTGCAATGGCTGGTTAGTGTAATACTGCACTTCAACTGACCTGAAGGTTTAAAATATTCCCCCAAGAAGGGACATTTCTTAAAATTAAAGACTAAAGCAATTTACATTTTATGGCATTTTTCTAAAATTACCCAAATTAAATATGAGAAATTGAAAAAGTGCGTCAAGGATTTGGCTATGAAAGTTACATCAATCAGTAAATCTTAATATATACACACACTTATATATATGCCTTTAAATACCTTAACTTACTTGTCAGGGGAAGTATAAAACAAGTATAGCAGTTAGGAAAATAATAATAAACATGAATTACAGAAACTAGAAAAAATTATCTCCTTGGGGAACAGCAAATTTAGGTCTTACAAAGCCCTAGAAGAAAGGAGGACTGTAATCATCATATTTGCAAATAATGTGGAATCACAGAAAGTAAAAGCACTGAAGAACAGAAGCAGAGAAGCATCAACTCTGAAGAAACACGTGAACAAAACCAGCCATGTGGGTGGAATACATTCTGTATTGAGGTTAAAAAAACATATTCACTTTAACTATGAGCTATAGGGGGAAAACTGGAATGAGCCTGGAAAATGTTCAACATATTCACAAGAAAAACTTGCATGAAGAAAAGAAGATTGGCCATTGCAGGAGGATTACAGGCTTCAGGCAGCCATTAGTAAAATTCTGAAGTATTCTAGATGAGGATTCATTACCTACAATAGCATTTCCTTGGTTCAAAGAGAAACTGGAAAGGACACGTGTAAGATTCTCTACTACAACTGAATTTACAAACTGGAATCATAATGAGACAAAATGCAGAGAGTATTATTTGGGTCAATTTGAAGTTGATGCAAATCTGGATGGAGTTACTCACTATGGTGTTTATTTAAATAATCTAGTTTCTGAATGATGGAAACACAAGGAAAAAGAGAAGAAAACCAGAGCAAGTCTCAGGCCTATCATGTATAAAGTACACAGACTTTGAAATCAGCCATGAAGAATGTGTATTAGTTACTCCAGTGACAGCAGTCTGAGGGGGGAAAAAAGGCAAGAAGGAAAATTATTATAAAGAGCCAAGAATCCATTGTTTAGCTAACTATGGGGCAATTTAAAAACAAGTGTCCTTTTCAAAACCAGATTACAAGATGAAGTATGAAAGCAGAGGATAAAATTTATTAAATCTCTTGTAATACTTAGAAATCAAAGCTCCAGCTATAGGAAATCATGATAATTCAATCTAAGTTCTTCAAATAAGAAGATGTTTGCCTCATTTAACTAGATAAGTTAGTCTATACCCATAGCTGGTTCTATAGCTCCCAGCTGGAATTAAGGGTGCAGGACAGGAAACTCAAGGCTGAAGCTTTGCATGCTCATGATGTTTACTGATTTACTATAAAAGAGTCTTGCAAGTAAATGCACATCAATGTTTCAGATATACTCAAAGGGGAGTGGTCTGGTTCCGTTTCAGACCAAGCAGACCATGCCCACTACACAGACCCCAGTGAGAAATAGGGCAGTGAGGCAGTTCCCAGCTCACAGTCCCTTTAACAGCAGTTTAATCAAAAACTTAAAATTATCAGTGGGACCGCTGGCCCTTGAGAAATCCAGATGGTTCATTATTGGCCATCATCATCCTCACTGGGAGTTCTCTTTACTATTCTGAAACTTTAAAGAACTGTGATTGCAGCCTCCCAGTTCCAGAACCATTATTAGTTCTTGAATCAATGTCAGTAATTCGTAAAAGCTGCAACTCAGTCTTTATTACCTGGGCTGTAATGGGAGAATCATTACAAAAGCTCTCACTGCAGGTACATGCTTTGGTCACAAAACAATTCAGATGATTTTACTGATACTACTCAGAGGAGTAGGAGTTACAGGAAGACTGCTAACCCTGCCTGTAAATCAAGACTACCATAACATTTCTATCTGTAAGAAACACAGAAATAAATTAAGCAATAAAAAATAATCTTTCAAAAACAGAACAAGAGCAGCTACTGGCCTTGCTTCATATCCTGCCAGTGTAAAGAATTCCTGCTCACAAGAAAAACAGTCCATGTTGGAAGCAAGAAGAGAGACCTGTGGGAATTTGAAAAGTGTAAGGCTATTATTTCTAGGCTTTCATTGCCAGAAATGTGATCAGAGCTCTAGGAAAACGCAGAAACCAGAAGACAAGGCAATTTCAATGTTAACCACAAGAACTCCAAAAGTCCAGTTATGCACAGCTGTGACTCTTCAAATTATATCAGTATTACCATATAAGCCTTCATAAAACAGATAAATATTTAATTTTAGTCCAAGAAAAATCCTTTTGGCAAAGTAGCCAGTTCTCCAAAACGCATAGAATGAGCTCAGGTATGTATCCATTAAAAACAAACAAACAAAAAAAAACAACTAATTTATTTGCTGGTTAATAAATGGATGACTTTTTTTTTTATTATTTTCCTACCTGAACACAAAAGTACCTTGAAAAGTACATATTTGAATTCATTATTCCATTCTCAGTTCTGGTGCTACCAGCAAAGATTTGAAGGGTGGGGAGGCAGACAAGTGGTACAGAGGGGAGTTGTCCAAAGAATAACCTTAAAGAAACAGTAGTCTGGTCCACATACAGAGTCGGACTGTTTTAATAAATCAGTTCAACTTCACATGTTGACACGTTTTAATGGCTCTACCCCTGACTTGTATATTTTAACATGTGTCTGTAAATACACAGAAATAAGCCATGCTGACATAGGCAGTTTGAAACCAGTGCAAATATTCAGCTGGGATACTAAACTTATTCAGTTAAGTCAGCTTCAAAATCTACTTTAAAAAGTAAACAAAGCTTAGCAAGTGCATATGCGTGACTGTAAAACACTTAGAAACTCGCCATGAGTTCAAGTCCTAAATTTGCCAGAAGTCCAGCAAGGGTGCAGCTTCTACCAAAAAAAAGTGAGAAAGGGTTTTTGGTTTTTAGTGTGTTTCAAATGTATTGGAATAGAAAAACACCAATATGTGACATCCTTGTTTCTTTGATTTGCTGTTAACGGGCTACAAAACAACAAAAAAAAATTAATTTCAAGTTTACCTTCAAAACAGCTGTGCTAAGAAGCCTTTGACAAAGTATCATTTCTAAAATACAGACAAAATAATTATGCAGAGTGGTATTAACAGTAGGCCCCTGCATCTCCTGCACACTGCTCTGCTCTATTGTACTGAATTCCCCTCAAACATCCATGGTACTGGTATATATTTCTCATGATGTCTCCTGACTTCACAAATAATCATCCTTCTGGTTTTTTGATCTCAGAAGACAATGTTTTCTCCTCTTATCAGCTGGCTTTTAAAACAACATAGAAATAACTAGAAACACACACAAAAAAAAATCAAATAAAAACTAACAAAAAAACTTTATAGGGATGCTCCTGAGTTTGAAAATGCGACTTGCAAGACCAACCAAACTAAAAACCTAGGACTGACTCAACAAAGGAGAATTCCATTCACCTAATGTAATAAAGAGAAAATTATTTCATTATCATTCTGTTTTCACAATTGCAAAGGACGTTTTTAAAGTGTGCAAGTCTAAAAAAAATTATTTTATATTATTAAATTGAAACAACAATAGAAATCTATTAACCGAAACGTGATAGCAAATATTTGTATTTTCTATGTAATCTAATCAAAAAGACAGAAATAAATAAAAATAGGGACTTTCATAAATACTTGCTTTACTGTCTTACATTTTCTCTTTCTTTCGCAATATTCTCCCATCCAATTATTGTTATATCACTGGAGTGGAAATTGCTTCCTATATAAATCAGTATTTAAGGCAATGTCATAGCTGTATCTTTTAGGTTAATTGTTGGTATGAAAACCTAATACTGTAGATATTACAGTATAGATTTGCAGCAAGATCCCCAGGACCCAGAGGCATCACGCCAGCATGGAATCTCCCAAGTTCCCTCTGACAGGAGTTGGCAGCCAGAGCTGTGTCAGGACTTGACGGCCATGAGAAGTGACAGTCATTTCTGCACGTCATGGAGAGCTGATCAACCAGCTCCACTTCATTAAAGTACAACCTTGCAGTGGCATTCATTATCAGAACAGAAAGGAAACCCTGCCTCGTGTTAAACACAATACTTGGAAAAAAGAAGAAATTTTGAGAAGATCTCAGCAAAGACAAAAAGAAAAAAAAAAAAAAATCTTTTTAAAATTTGGAAAGTCGTTTTCAAAATGATGGAATAGCAGCATCTAGAAACTAATTAAAATGCAGCACAAAAGAAAATTCTTGTTGAGGTGGAGGAAAGCATTCTTGCACAGGAAATATTTAAACCTGTAAAACGTTAGCCTGACAGGCATGAATTGGCTCCTGCCTTCTGGTATGTCAGAGGCACAAGAGCCATCATTTCTTCACCCATACCTTTGGTAAATTAGACCACATCAAGTGTCTCGTGTAATAACTTTTGTGATAGCCCAATTTCCCATCTGTGATGGCCATTTTCATGCTTGTTTTCTTTCTCTCATTATGTCAGTTTTTCCCTTGTCTGCATCGTCCTTCCGCAGTATTGGTTTAATAATAAATAAAGAAATACAATAGTTGATGGCCACGTCCAAGGGAAAGTGAATATGCCATTTGATTTGCTTATCAACATTTAACAAATAGAACACAGAAAATATTTACTTTTTTTCTAGTCACTAGGCCAAGCTTTACAGACTAAACACTTTTCCTATTAATTCGTCTTTCACTTAAAGATCTACCAAGCTCAGGAAGAAAAAGTAAATCAAGTTTCCAGAAAACATTCAAAACATCAAGAAAGAATCATTAAAAATTAAACACACCTATTAACTGTACCATGTTATAAATATTAAATTGGTCTAAATATAACATATTTATTGACCAGAATTTTTAGAGCTGGATCTTTTTTTAAAATCTAGTGAGAGTGCACATACTAGAACAGGATGTACTTAGTATTAAGCAACCCTGTATCAGATCAAAGGATTTCAGAGCCATTTCTAGCCAGAGAATGACATTATTTATACTACTGTCTCCACAGAGAATAAATCCATTTCTTGTTTGAAAAGGTTAGGCAATAAAGGGAGATTTATAAAACTAGTACAAATAATTGGTTTCCTTTTCCTTATCCCCTGTTGGCTTCAGTACTTGTTGGATAACCTTATACCTCCACCCAGTCTGAAGCAAACTATTTTTACTGAGATTTTACAGTACTGTTTTTCTAAAAGAGCTACATAATTACCATTATGTTTCTACTGAAACAAACTCCTATTTTAAAGGGAGGTGCACCTACATAGATTTTTTCACGGTGTCCCAAAGTTCTCGTTATATAAAACTGATTTTTCACAAAGTCACCTGTACTATTTCACTCCTCTACGGAAAATAACAGTTACAAATACTCAGGAGAGAAAAGATGGGAAGATATTTCTAGTTTATAAACACTCATATTAAGAATTTATTTAAAGGAGAGTGAAATGCTGTAAAAATAATAAGATAAACAATGACCTTAATTATGTCTGAAATCTCTAAACTGATACTAGATTTTATTATGTTTTACTTTTTAGTTGAGTTCTTGCTTAATATGAGTGTTAAGTCAATTAAAAAAAACCAACAAAAATATTTAGATTGTTAGCTAGATATAGCCCTTTGGAAACAAATAAAAAAAAGTTTGACATGCAGTGGCAGTCATTAAGAAAATCTCCAAATAACATTTGTAAATCAAGAGTTCCAAGATATTATGGCATTTCACACAATGACATTGATGTTATCACCAAGTACACTACATGAATAAAATCACTGAAAATTGCTTTTAAATAAAAATGAAGAGATGAGACTCTGAATGAAATCTTATGTATCTTATGTTCTATTTATCCATAATGGAGGCAGAACAATGCCAGCAAAGAACAAGAATTATTTTTCTGTATAATTAAAAATGAAATCCATGTAAACCATAATTGTACAGGAGGAATTCCTCAGCAAAATGGTTCAGTGCTAGTCTTCATGATCTCATTTAGCAATTTGATCCTGCTCAGCAAAAGACTCGGGTACTTATTTATCAGAAAGTTTCACAAACTTAAAACCTTTCGATTTCCAAGTAACAGAAGAATGAGCTTCAACATTTTGCCAAATTACTACTTAAATATTTGGTGTTTCACTGATGACAGGTTGCAAATGAATGCAAATTACTACAGCACTTAATGCACAACTTTAACACCTGGGCACCAGAAATTAGGGAATATTCACTTATTCATTTTGCACAGGCCTTGAAGCAATAAATCAGGCACAATGGCTAGAGTGCAACTTCTTACCGAAAATGGACAAATTGAATAGAACAAAAGAATATTTAACTTGCCTATAAATAAATGCAGCTTTTGAAGATTTATTACTCTCTATTGGAAATACTCAATGTATATCCAGCCAAAGGAATGATGTAAAAATCACAGATGTTAGGAAGGAGAGTGTCCCTTTGTTTTTCTCCACTCAATATATGAAAAGCCAATTGCCCATATGTGATAAATATAACAAACTGCTACAAGCTAATAACTGGTTAGTCAAGATAAATCTAGTCAAGCACAGTTGACATTAGGCTCAGAATCTTGAAAGCAAGTGTTATTCTTCTAAAAAAAATGTTAAGAAGCAACTGTTGAGTTGGTCACAAGCACAAGAGACTCTCTGAAGAAGAACTGCTTAGTACAGTGACCATAACAAATTACGTTTAACGTGCAAAGGGGGAAACAATGAACAAGAATAAAGAGGTGTACTACGGAAATCACAGAGAAGTGCATTTTTGCAAAAAAAAAAAAAACAAACATCAAGAGAGAACTTAGAAAGGTAAAATGTTTGTACCTGACACAGAACTATTCAAAGATCCCATGACAGATTTCTCGTATTTTGGCACTCTAACCGAGTAACTGGGTATGCAAACAAAAATACCAGAGAAGAAAAGCACTCTTTCCTTTTTCAAGAAAAGTTTTGTGGTTTGCTTTCTAATCACGTTAGATTCTGTAAACAGCTCCACAATGCTAACAGTCACTGAGGGTGGAAGGGACCTCTCAAATCTTCCAACCCTCCTGCTCAAGCATGGCCAGTTAGCACAAGGTGCTCAGGTCAACTACATCCAGTCAGGTTTGGAGTATCTCCACAGGCAGAGACTTCACAACCTCTCCAGGCATCCTCCTTCCCCCTCACAATAGAAGAGTGACTTCTGTTCAGATGGAATTTTGTGTGGTTTCGTTTGTCCCCATTGTCTCTTCTCCTGTCACTGGGCACTACTGAGGAGAGTTTGGCTTCCTCTTATTCATTCCTTCCCATCAGATAAAGATGCTCCTGAGCCTCCAGACCTAACTTCTCCTGAAACAGAACAGCTCTCTCACATTTTTAGTGATTAGATCCCAACCTGATCTCCACTTTCCAACTGTCTCTCAGTAATAACTCTTACTGACCCTACTATTTGTCTGAATTATTGAAGCCTCTTCTCACTCATTCAGCTGTTCAATACTGGAAAATATCTACAGTGGCTTTCCAGTGCTATACAATTCTATTCTCATCCACCTTCTTCAAAGTAATATTAAGTCATCAAATCTGAACAAAACCTCCAAAATTGTAACCAGGGACAACATATTACACTGTACCTCCAGTATACTACACATGGGACTTGTTTCTGGTATTACCTTTCCCCTGAAGTACTCCACCATTCAGACAGAAGCATGAAGCACAGTTTCTAGCTGTTTGTTTAGTTTTGCTCAAATATAAATTGATGAAATGGACCATTGTTAAACTCAGAATCAAAACCATCGAACTTGATAGTAAAGCATTTTTCTGAGCAAGATTACTATGCAAAAAAACCAAACAAAAAAAAAGAAAATCACCTTTTTTCTTCTTTAATCCCATTTTAATTATCTTCCAGCTAATAGAAGTCTACTCTAAATGCTATTTCCTTCTATTGTGTTTCCTTTCAGTTATACTGCAGTGCTCATCTTGGCTAATAGATGTCTGCAAATCAAGCAGGCAGTCTGTCTCTCCCAGTATGTACTGACCAGAAGGTATAGCCAAAAGGTAATGAGCTGCTAAACATTGCTGCCATTGAAGAGAGATGCATTGTGAATTTGCAATTTTGCCAAACACCGTGCACATAACTGATGATTCCTGTCAGTAGCTGTAGTGTGAGATCACGATTGACTCCAAGATAACAATTAAAATGGAATACATTAAGCAACTCGTTATGGATAGGAGCAGCATAAAGCTTGTCACTGACTATGACTTCATTTCTCTGATGCACACCTCATGAAAGCCTTAATTTTTTTTTTTTTTGTTTGGGTTTTTTTTTTGGGGGTTTTTTGCCAGGTATTGTAGATGATCAGTCCATGTATAAAACTTATTTGGAATAATCTATAGCTTTGTTCTACTGCAGGGAAATCACAAATTTTATTTATTTTGGAATATAAATCTCTTTCATGCCCAGACAGAATGGCTAAATCATTGAGAAGAAAAGCATTACCATACAGTCATTTCACTCATACAATTAAAGATCTGATTTATAAAAGGACTTCTTATTTTCCAAGAGCCTGAATTCCACACTGAACTTTACTCCCAACTGCCTTAGTTTAGTTCCCATTTTACTGCGGAAGAGGAAAAGGCAGCTCAGAACCATATTCACACCAAAGGGTTTTGATAAATGCACTCCTGGGCTTGGGACACAAATCCTGGATATTACTTCCTTTAAACACCAAAGCCTTTTCATGAATTTCCACGTTCACGAAAACTTTCATGGCAGAAGAAGTTGCGCAGGGAGAACATGAAATTTCATCATTTTAGAGATGTGTTTTATCACTGTACTCATAAACCATAACTGTCTAGTTTTAGATGCTAAAGATGCATCTTTTCCAAGAAAAAGGGAGCGATTCTTTCCAAATACAGCAACATTTGAAAGTGTCCTTTATTTACATTCAGTAACTCAGTGGTCAAAGCTCTTGCCATATGTCATCACACCCTCAGGGACCATCTCCCTAATTACCTGGACTGATACAAGAAAGGGTCAGAGATGTTTATTTTTGTTTATTTACTAAAAAGAAATAATTAAAATTTAAAAAGATCAGTTCACTCATGACCACTTTAAAATAATATTCACATTTACTTTGCTCTCTTTCAGTGAACCTGTCCAGAATGTCAGACTGCAGATTTCAATATGTTCTTCCAATTATAACTTTTCATGCCACTTGAGTTCTGAGGTGCAGTGGATTTTACATAATGAAAAGAAAGCTCCAATGGCACAAAACTCAAGCTTCTTTGGAAGGCTGTTAGTTTAAATGAGAAATGAAAACAAGACAGTAGCAAAATCAGATGCATTTCAAATCGGAGGTATAAAAATAAAGCAATACACCAAGCCAACTTCAGAAATCTTCTATTTATAATGCATTTTAACTCCTCACACTAGGCTGGTAGATCTGGAGGTCTTAAAATTGTTGTGTTTTTTTAATTATTATTACTAGTTTGCTGTGCTTCATTAGATAAATTCCAAGCTTGACTTTTTGCACCTAACAAAGCATAAAAGACTAAATTTATGAACCACTGCTTTCATTATACACTCCCTTTTAAGGCCAATACCCAGCTTTCAAGCAGCACTGAACATTATTTAAGTGCAGTGGTTCATGAAATACTGGACATTAAAATCAATCAGAGTTTATCCTGAGAGTCTAGACGTAAAATGAGATGTTTCTCATGTAACTTTTAGAAATGAAAAAGAATTTTCATCATTGCAGCTGATCATCTCTGTATGGGTGAAAAACACATGGACAGAACAGTACAGACATTTTTCTGCTTGGGAAATACCTGTTAAATGTGGATCTGTGAGCAGTGATCAGACAGGAAAAAAAAAAAAAGGCACTCTCCAAGGACACATAGGATTAACAAGCTGGAACCAATTAAATTCAAGGGAAATCCATTAGAACAGAAGTTCCTCAAAGTTCTGTTCATGCCTCTCTGGGTGGCCATGTGCTGCCTAGATAAGTACACGCAAAAAAACTGATGTTCCAAACAACTAGTAATCTAAAAGCAATACTATAAAACCACCCCAGACAATACTCTATGCTGGAACACTCACTTCAGCATTTTTGAAAAGCAAAAATCACTCTTTGGTGACGTGAATTAAAAAAAAGAGAAGGAAGGAAAAAAAAAAAAAGAAAAAAAAGCAAAAAAAGCAATCCATGAACCCCAGCACTTCTACTTATTTAATCAAATAAGACTTTTAAAATACATTCTTTTTATTCCACGATGATTTGTAATAAAGATATATAAATAAAAATAAAAACCTGTCTTTGGTGATATCTTTAAAAGGTTAACTTGAAAAATCAGAAATCCATACCTAAACTTGAAAATAATGTTGACATTTTCTAACTTAACTTGTTTAGGACAAAATCATATCTACAGTGGTCTTTTACACTGAAGGTTAGTTGGAAGAGTTCTTTTATCTGATGTTTCATCTATCCTTAGTTTAGTAGGAAAAAAAAAAAGTTTTACGAAATGACAATTAACCAGATAAAATGCTGCCAAGTTTTCTTAACTTTGCAAAGCAATTTAATTTCATCTCCTCTATCACAGACTCTCTAGGTAATCATTTCACTCTAGCAAAACCATCGAAACACCTTTTCCAACTCTTCTGCAAGGTATACATGTGGCAGCTCATGAAGACTTCAAAGTGAAGGCCACTTGCTTACTGATACGAAAGTTTCCAGTTCTAAAGTTAATAGACTGTAATTTATGCAGAATTTCTGGTTTTCTCTGTCTTATGTTCATTGGAAACTCAATCCTCAACAGCACTTTGCTTGGACTCCCTGGGCTACAACTGCACAAAGCTCATGCTTCTATTCTGGATAGAACCCTTCTGCTGTTGCTTCAAATCTGGGGTAGGTATTTTCCTCCAAGTTTATCACATTCATTCTTATTAACAGTCCAAAAAAAACCAAAAAAAACCAAAAAAAAAAACCCCAACAATGTCCAAGCAGAAACATGGTTTCTAAAACAACAAGCACCACCACTAGTGGTCCATTCAGATGAAGACATGAAATTATTTTTAGTCGGGGATAAAAAAGAAAATGTCTGAACACCGGCTTCCCTCAGACTCTGCAGTTGCTGCATTTCCCTCACATCACCCTGTCTCCATCCTTCAGTAGGTGTTCCTTTTTCCCTTCCTTCCACAGGCCTAGTGTCTGCTGATCTCACAGACATGGCTTTAGAGACCACTTCTGTGATGGTAATTCCTAGAATTTCCTCCCACTCCTTACCCATCCACTCCATATCCCGTAACGCTGCTGCTCCTACAGCAGCTCAACGCTACCCGAGCTCGTCTGGGGCTCCGACCGCAGCACTGGGTGTGATGAAATAATCTAAGCCTGACTCATTTTATCAATTAACTGAACACAGCCACATGTAGAGACTGGCAAACGTGGCTCCCACTGGCCAGGGCCCAGAAGCAGAGGCAGAGTTCCACAGAAGCTGTGCCCGCTGCCTTTCATGGAGCATCAATACCTGGTTACCCCACAGCCTAGACAGTTGCTAAATATTTAAGAGAAAAAACAGCTGTGAGTAATAAAGTTCTCCTTAGAAACAAAAAGAAAGCATCATGCTGGGAACCAAATTAGTGTGCTCAGAAAGGAGAAGTTACACATAGCTGAATATTAAGCAATATGGCTGGAAGAAAAAGCAAGTGAAGTTACAAAACAATTTTATTTCTTTTCCATATGACCTTTCAGATTCTCCGGAACTAAATCAAAGAGGGTTGATTCTCAAACCTTCTTTCAGTATGGAACTTTATCAGACATTTACAATGAAAAAGCTATATAAATTATAAACTTAAGATTTTTATCTACCGTCTGCTGATAAATATCAACACAACAATTCATGTAAAGAGGTCAGAAAGCCAAGATGAAAACAGCTCTATTACTAAAACCATTAAATCACCAAGCACAGGTAGTCTGACACTCCCAACTTTGAAAACCGAGCAGAAGTAGATCAGAGGGTTAATACACACTTGGTATTGTTGTAACAAGCAGGATATCAGCTGGTAGGTGAGACCCTACGGAAAGGCAGCACTGACGCCCAAGGAAAATACCAGCTGTCTCTGCTCAGAGAAGACAGATTACCACCTGTCCCCGTTATCTTCCACACACAATACACGGCACGCTGGCCATTTTAACAGGGATAACTGTACCCATATGCTGTTTAGTTTTGAACTGCATTCTCCCTACTTGTAAATACTCGTGATGGATCAGTCTAAATTGTAGATTAGCTCAGTGGTGATGTTTAGCTAGAGGCTGAACTTCACACTTTGCCTCTCTGAAGCCTTAATGTAGAGTGTGTGTTAGCATCACTACTCCAGGCAAACAGCACAAAGCAAACACATACGCACACGTTTGTGCACACACATACACGCACAAAGAGAGGAAAAGAATTTTTAAAAGTATTAGGATTTTAAAAATACTTTGTAGAAGAACTGTTTTAAGCTGCATCCTGGCAAAAGGGCTTTGTTTCATATACTGTGAGAAGTCCTGCTTACCTTTTAAGCAACACGTGAAAGAGTGGTGTTACAAAATCATAAATACTGCTGTAAATTTCAAAACAAGAAAAAAAAAAAAAAGACA
>WEKY01021667.1:33322-96528 GCA_013390045.1 Picathartes gymnocephalus
TTTTTTTTTTTTAAGAGAATCTCAGAAACAACTTCACATTGGTTTGGACACTTGATTCCTGCAAGTTAACTGGGTGTTTTTTTGTGTTTGAAACATGGCTCTAACTAATCATCTTCATGACACAATCTGAATTTATAAAGAAATAAGAAAAACAACAAAAAGAATCATCTCCAGTGTAATGCTGCCACCTTCAAAATCACAACCCTGCCAAAAAAAAAAAAAAAAAGCAGACTCAACCCAAATCCTCAGATCCCATAGGAGCAGAAAATTTTAGCAGAGTATTCTGGTTCTTCTTTTTATTCTCCTTCAGCCATTCTGCTTGCTGAAGCCACACAAAAAAACAACCAACCAACCAACCCACAACAAAAACCCACCAAACAAACAAATAACAAAAAAAAACTCCAAGAAAAAATGCACTTCAGAACTGCTGGTATGGAATACAGCTGGCTGCTGTCCGTCAGCCAGATGTCAGTGGCTAAAAGCTGCATCACTTGCAGGGAATAGCAAGGGTGTCGGACTAGGAGGTAGGAATACATCAACGAGCAGCGGGATGAAGGCCCTCAAACTCTGAGTGCTTCTGAAGCTTCAGAGATTTGCTGAGATCTCCAGTCTTGCTCAATCCCTGTGAATACTTTGCCCCAGCAGCTGTTCAGATGTTTGTTTGAATAAATTCTTGTAAAAAATGTTGAAATAATTATTTTGTATAAAGCTCTTGCATCATGGTCTAGGCTGCTAGTTATTGCAGGGCTCTGAGACAATGCACTGTGGTTTTGACCCAGAATCAAGTATTCACTTATGCTTCTTTTAGTTTTAGAAAAAGTTAACGACTCAGAGACATGAAAGGTTCACACTGAGAAAGCAAAGGCTCATAGATTTCCTCTGGTCACTCACTCCTTCAACTCATTCTGTTCCATCAGGCGTGAAATTTGTGATAGTTGAACAGAAACTTAACGCTATGTCCATGTTTTTTTCTAAAAAACCAGCATACATCAAAAATCCACCACTAGTCTTTCCAGTATTTCAAAGTTCTCAATTTTTCAAACAATAAAACTTTGCCACATGTTAATTCATAACAAATATTTTAACGCCTTCCATGTTGGCACTTTACTTGGTATTAAGTTGCCGAGCAAACACAAAAAGTTTCCCAGCCAAAAATCCCAAACCTACAGAACGACATGGTTTTCAACAGTTACATATGATTTCTTATTAGAAATCCATAGGCTAAAAAAATACACTTTTCATAAAATTAAACCAAGGAAACTTTTAATTTTTAAACATGATGCAAGAGATGCACATTTTATTGGTGAACTGTCTGAAGATATCTACTCATTTAATTAGCTCCCACTTCACTGAAGCTGGTAAAATTTTATTTTACTCTCAGACAAAGGAAGTAAAGGCTTTTCTTGTGCTGATCTACAGAGGAACTATGTTGCCTTTAATGAAAACTCAAATGTTCTGAAGATGTGTGTCTTTAAATATAAATGAATTTACCTTCTTAAATTTGTTCCCCTGTCTTGTAAGGGTTGTATACAATCCTTAAATTTTAAAATAAAACTTGTAAATCTACTGAAAGAATATTCATATCTGAACTTCAGACACATGGGTCATTTATATTCTATGTCCAAAACAATTAGGTTGACCACTAAAAAAATTGTATTATTTCACAGGTTTTAGATGTGTTTATTCCCTATAGATTAGACTTATTAAATTGACCTAAATCCCCACAACATCATTATACTAAACAGTAAATACTGTAAACACAGATTTATTCAGATAGCTACTACACTAAGTGTTTTTTACAGTTGGTCCAAACAAACTCTTTCCACATGGTTCTACGAATTGGCAAATTCTTTTTAGTTTAGACACTTTGAGAGAATAAATCTTACACATCTTTCATGCAGTGAAAATTTGATTGCTTCAGCTTGATTAGACTTTTGTTTCAAGTAACAAGAAACATGAAAATGAGGAACCTGGTACCTTTATCAAATACATACACAGAGTCTGGCAGCAACATGCCAAAACCCTCCCTGCTTGTATCAGTATTTTTCTGTGAGAAATGCCTGGAATCCAATCCCTATAATACACTGGTAATTAAGGAAGAATACTGCATGCAAACCTAGTATCCTTATTTATGAAAGAATGCTGAAAAAGTGCAAAATGTGAAGAAGTACTGCAAAATAAACCCTGAAAAATCAGTCAAGTCCCCACAAAGGTCACCCCGCCAGAAGACAGAATTTCATCCAGTCTCCTCAAAAAGAAGACTGAGGGGGAAATTACCTAGTTCCAGTCCTGGAGAAATGCTGGATATTAAATGGTTCTTCTGACTTGGAGAAAGCATAATAGTAAAATGTTTACTAGACTGGAACTGAAATCTGAGAAAGATATACACAAGGCCAATTTATAGATTTTACATGGAAAGAGATTAATCTAAGGAAAGTGAGAGAATAAAAATGTGTTCTGAGTCTCAGGCACAGGGGGTTTTCTCTTTCTAAAATTGTTTGAGTACAGTGCTCAAGTTATTGAATTCAATAGAGTACATGGTGTCATTCTTGGGGCGTCTTGTGCAGGGCCAGGAGCTGGACTTCATAATCCTTTTAGGTCCCTTCCAGCTCAGGATATCCTATGATTCCATGCAACTCTTGACAGCAAGATGAGATTTCCACCTTTGTCTGCTTATTCACACTCCTTTACCAGGAGCTCTCCTCCCTGATAAATACCTGTTTGAATACATTAGCCTAAACATAAGCTAAGTACTAGCTAGCACACAGACTTTTCCAAACTATGTTGTTTTAAACTAATTCTGCACAGTTTACATAGCAGGATTCAACTCAGATTTTCTCAAAACAGGTTGCCTTGAGAGTGGCTGCACATGCAGCCAGGCTGCCTCCAAGTACAGATGTAATAATGGTAGGGGAATGTCAGAAGCAGAGCTGGGACCAAAACCTCTTAACTTGGCTAAGCTGTACCCATAAGAGCATATCTGACCTAATTGGACAAAAAAGCAGTTCATGTCACATCACCTCTGCATATACAGAGGAAAGGGATGAGGTTATCCCTCCACTCCCCACTTTCTGAGCCACGCAGTAACAAGAGCAACTGCAGGATGGGGATAATGCAGCCCAATAGTTCAGCAGCTGCAATCCAGAGAAGTGAACTCCACAGTAGTGGAATTGCTCGTGCACTCAAAATAGCCTGTGCTGGCTGGCATTTCTACATGTAAGGAATCTCATATTGTTTTTTGTATTCTTTGAGAAGACTTACAAAGAAAGCGCAAGCATCTGAAAAGGAATAGTCTGCTTTTGTTGCAGTTCTTTTTTGAGCCCATAAAAACTCTCAAGTATTTAATTATCAATTATATTGTGCAGCTGTTATATAGACTGCACCAGGTTTGAGTTTGTGTTGTGATTGAGATAGAGCAACCCAGAGCAGCCACATCCAGTCCCTTTACTGGTAGGTTTTCTCTGCAGCCTTAACAAAGTGCGCAGGCATCCAGGCTCAGCTCTCTCACATAAAACTAGTAATAAAATAAACCTTTCCAAACTATAGTCAGGTTATTTATTTTAGATGGAGACTAATTCATTCCCATTAACATCTCCTCTACCTCCTTCTCATACATGACCATGTCCACGTGCACAAACTGCAGAAAGAATCGCTGATCTTGTGACACACAGAGCAAGTTGTGGCACAGTAGGGGGGGTATAGTCTGCATCTGAACTGAAAAATCCTGGAGACCCAAGCAGTAAACCAGCTCTGGACCATGTCTGGGGCTCACTTCAGGCTGCCAGCTCAGGTGGGAAGCACAGCTGGCTGCAAACTGGTGGGAAGAATAAAGGGCAAAGCCCAGGTTCAATATCCAAAGGCCGGAACTTGCTATCTCTGCCTGGGAAAGCGCCTGCAGCAGCACATTTCAAGTACAACACAGCCACTGCCTGCAGCTTATTCAACTCTCCCTACCTTCTCTTTCAACACATTCCCTCCTAGTCTAGGCTGTAAGCTCTTTTAGATCCTGGGAATGCTGGATTTCACTCTATCATCAGCATAGAAAAGGCTGAAAACTAAGAAAGTTTTCTCAATGCCTTCTTGAATTGCTCAGTATCTACACCTATAAACTGAAGGAGGGGAGAGGGGGTGGTGGTATTTGACATATTAATTAATACTCTTCTATGAGGAAAAATAAAAACAAAACCAAAAATGCATTAAAATAAAGTTATTAAATTTATATTTTCATACTGCAGAATTTTCTTACAGATAAGAGAATTACCAGTTTTATCACATACCATAACATGAACACAGTCAAATAAATATAAATAAGTCAACCAAAGATATTATAACCAGAACAAAGGTGATGATTCTTTTCCTTGTAATATGTGACTTTTGAAACTCTGGGAAAGGTTATGTATCATGTTTTTGCAAAACTACATATAGGAAATTAAGCATTTTCTCCTGTTGTCTAGCGTAACATGGGCAGAACAAAAATATATTTGTAAGTGGTTTATACTTTTATCTATTTAATTTCTTTGAAATAATCATTATATACTTTGACCAAAAATTAACATATTTTTAAATAATTTCATTTAATTAGCAGAAAAGACAAGGCAATCTCACACTGCTTTACGAGAATTTTCACTTTCTCACACACAATTGTGTGCACAAAAAAAAATCCACTAAGAAAAGTCTGGGAGAGTACAACTCTAAAAAGACCTGCTGGATCAATATTGACTTTCGTCAGTGCATCTCTTGATTTCCCCCCAAAGAAGGTAGTGAAGTTATGAGGAACAGCTAAGTGAGTTGCTTTACTGCATCAGATTTATGACAAACCTGAAATCTATTACTTTCCCTTATAAACTCAGGCACAGTTTGGCACTGACATTATACTGAACTCTTTCCATATGATTAAAAGCTGACAGGCCTTGAGGAAGGGGGGCTGGATGACACATCCTCCAGAGAAACCTTCCAACCACAGTGATTCTGAGGCCGCTGGACAAAACACTCACATTATTAAAAGTACTTCTAGGTTTATTTTCAACTACTATTAATAAATGAACCTTGCTGCAAAAGACCTTCAGGCACACTCGAAAACAGATTATTCAACCATGTTCAAAGGATATAAAGATGCCAGGCCACATCACACCAACTCGAATCAATCATCTTCTCTAGCTGTCTGCAGAAAGAGACAACTCACAACCAACCTCTGTAAATGCCTCAGTGAGAGCATTTCCTTATTTCAAATATAAAACAAACTAAACTGAAATTTGTACTAATAGTGCACAAATCCAAGAACAGGACAGTGCTGACCATTCTGAAAACACAGACTGCAAAGTATCTAGAATATTTCTGCTAACCCTCTAAAATGGAAAATATCTCCATTACTTAGCTTGTTAAATGCTGACTGATGTGATCAAAAATTAGAGTTTGCCAAAGTCAAGTAAGTCAGGTAAGTAACGGAGCCAATCCCTTCCAGCAGGTGTATCTGCTGCTTCAGGAAACTGTCAACATACCCCCTAAAAGAGATGGTTACAGCCCACCTGGAGTAACAAACAGTCCAGAAATATGTCACCACACCGCCCCTGTAATTAGAATTATCCTAATCATATATGCTCTGAATGTGCAGCAGTTTGATTGAACTTTGGTGTAGACACAGCCTTCCTTCTCAGGTAATTTATTTTTCTTTTGCAAATATTCCATATCAAACCAAGATATAGTTTGTAGACTTTGTACTAGTCTATTTATAAGCACTAATTTAATATAGATCACTTCATGGAGAGATAAACCCCAGTGGGGGGAAGTAAAATATGTAAAGAAAGAAAAATAGCAAATAAAAGTGAACCTTAAGGACAGACAAGTTTCTCAAGATAAGTAGGTCTTCAAAAGACAAATGAAAAATAGTAGTAATAATAGAGATTAACAGCTCCTTTACTGGAAGTGTGCCCAAGGCTGAGGCAGAAGTTATGTACAGGATTCCATGAACAAAAGCCAAATATTCTCCCCATCATTAAAATAAATTAAAATCTGTTCACATTAGAGTTTCCCATTCTTAACTAAAGAGGAAAAAACCCCAGGCTATTTCTGTATCCTGCTTACCAGAAAACGATTAAATAAATGAAAAGTTATTGGATTTAAAATTAACTCTCTCTCCACTCACTAAGAGAAGAGTATGTTTGCATCACCTAATGACTAAACACAAATCAGTTTTGTCCTCATGCACAGCCTTTTTCTACTCCATCTTGAACCAGAATCCAGGTATTCTGAACAGCAAGACTCCCTGCCTCCTTAAATTTATCACAGCATCTATGCTGAAATGGCAGCCAAAGGAGAATTCACACTACACTCCCTCCAAAATCTTCCTGTTCATTACAAACGCCCTATGCAGACTGCAGGGATTTGGCCTCTGCTGCACTAATGAACAAGTTCAGGTGCCCACAGTCACACCATAAAGCCAACTTTCCCCAGGACATACACAGTACGTCCCACAGAGACTTTTATTGGCTAACAAGTCTTATTTCACACCACCACTAATCCTTTCCCCAGAACAAAGCTGCAAGAGAAACAGTAATTCTCTACCCAGGAACCTTTTATTATTAATTAGCTCCAAATTATCATGACTACTATTTTTCTAAACAAAATGGCAAAGCATGCTCCAAAAGCATTTGTGTAACTTGACCATCCGAACAACCACCACTGAAGTTGCATGCTGAACAATATTTAGAAAAAACGGTACTACATTACCAGAAGAAACCATCCTAACCTTATATTCCATGGCTGTCACAGAAACACAATTACCTTCCCATCACCATAAAGCTGCTTCTCCCCACCGTAACAAAGCACAGCATCTGCCAGCATTAACTTTATTTCAACCCATAAAAAGGGGGAGGGCTTTCAGACAGTAATTTCCAACATATTTTGAATTAAATCCTCTTTCATAAAGAGTCCTCCTCTCCCTCTAATGAGCCCTAGCGTAGCACTACTCCTTCCCAAGTCTTCTTGCAGAGGCTCTCTTATTTCCAGGTGCACCTTGAACTTCCTCAAGAAGGTGAAATCTGTACCATTTCCCAATCAGTGCCTTAAAAACAAAGCTGCAAAGCCCGCTATAACTTTTTATAGTGGCCGTATTACTTCTTTTATAGATGATACAGTAAATCTAAGATACAAAAAATAAAATGCACAGGCTCATAAAGGATCTTTACTACATGCAGTAATTGAAAATGTATTTTGTGTTTTATTTTTAAGGTAGAATTTATCTTTGTATTAAATTAACAGAGTTTGAACAAGCTGCCTGAATAAATTTCTGCAGAATTTTTATTTCAAGTAAGATATGCACAAAACTTACATAATGCACGCATATATGTTTAATTAAACAATTTAAAGCATAATGCTAGTATACATTTAATTTAGAAGATCAAAGGTATGTTATATAAAGTTGAAATGCTTATTACTTCAAGCAATTGAATCTGTATGAACACTGACATACCTTAATGTTACATTCAGTTGTTTCCCTTGTAATTAAAAAAAAGCAATGCCATGTGTTCCAAAGTTTGATACACTGCTAGGCTTATAGAAGCGCCTACCTGCGATTTTTTTATTCCCACTACGCACATATATTTCAGATTCAGTTTCTACTCATCAACCAGAAGAGTCTCCAATACATCTACAGTGGGAACAATTAGATACAAATAATCATCAAATATTAGGCACACTAAGCCATATATCTCAACAAATCATCTTAGCAAAGCTAATACCCTCCAAGGGAAGTAATTATTATCTCTCCAAATCATTTAAACAGAAAGACAGAAGCTCAGATAATTAAAAGTCAAGAATAAAGAGATCATTACTCTTAACATACCTTCCTGTGCTTTAGGTCTCAGCCAAAACCCAGTGCTGGACTTAGAGCCAACACCACACATCGTAAGAACAAGAACCTGTTCACTTTTACAGGGATAGAAGTTACCAAATTCCAGAGGGGCTGTCGATACAGTTTCAAAAAATATAAATCCTTGGAAATAACCGATGCACAAAATTTTACCTAGCTTGGACAGATCCATTAAAAAGAGTTTTCTTGGTTTCTTGCAGGTAACGACCGTATTTGCAGGTGTGGCCTTCCTTTCCTTCCCTAAACCCTCTGGGCAGCATTTGTCTCAGGAGCCCTTGCCCTCAAGTTAAGCCCTTGTTAAGCTGCAGGGCTGCCAAGTCCCCATTTCTACACTCGGAAGAATACCAAAACCCCTGAGATCCAGAAGAGAAGACAAAGTGGTTCAGTAAAGACTAAAACTGCAGGTACAACAAACAGCATTGTCAGAAAACGGATACAATTTTAAGAGCTCCCAGAAAAAGGGGAAGAAGGCAGAAAAGTGAGGAGGCATGGAGCCCTGAGGGACTGGCACCTTCTGCCACTGGGCAAGACCCTTCATTTTCTTACACAATCCCAGCTGGCAGGTCTGATGAAACTGAGTCTCCACAGGCTGAGGAATAAAAAAAAATCTTTACCTGCTTCGTGCTGTACACATATCAAGACACTTTTAAACAAAATCTGCTGAGCACGACTAGTGTGTAACCAGCTCCTTTCAACTGTTTCCTGCTCTTTTGGTGGTCTATGGCTTTTACAAGATGCCATCAAGATGAATTACAGACAGAGACAGTAACTAAAGTCTGGTGAATAGTTAATGTCTTTGGATGTAGACCACAGACCAATTCAAACTTTCTGCTCTCCTCTTTAACTCTAAAGATGCCAGACAGAGCTTCATCCAGTCTTGTGTATCAGTTCATTTCAATATAGGAATACTGCAAGGAAATGTTTAAAAACAAAACAAACACAAACCCAAAAACTTTAAAATGCACTTTTCCTCATTTCAGTATGATATGGCCCAAGGAAATAACATTTCCCACCAAAGAAAAGCTTATTAAAAGCATTTACCACTTTTCCAACAAGTTGTGCTTCTTAAGTTCTCTTCTGTCACTTCTGCTTTTCTTGGATTCACTAAAGAATAACTATATTTCTTCAATACACCAATATTTCTCAGGAAGCCTAAATAGTCTGAACAGCAAATTGCACACTTACTTTCTCATCCTGTATTCTTAATTGAAGAATAAGTAACAGTAGTAAAATAAACTCTGGTGCTGATTTAAATTCCCAGAGCAGTATGAAAGCTGAAGTACAGCAAAATAAGCAGTGTTTTACCTACTGATTTAGTTCATAGGCAGAGAATTGTTCATACCTTCCTCAAGCTCTAGCTGTGGTCAGGTTAGTACACATAAATATACACAGTTTAACAGAGACAGAATCCCTGCATCTACGGTCATGGAATTACAGTCCTCATTGGCATTTCTATACAGTATGAGTTGACCTGTAACCTCAGGTTAACTCAGAACATTTGCTTTAATAAAACTACACTAGGCTGAGCACAAGTCTCTTTGAAATTTGGAATAATCTGTGCAACTTTTCTGAGCCTGTTCCAACTTTCCAATGTCCTTTTTTGTGCGTGTGAGTGGATTCAGAACTCCAGTAATGGTCCCACTGATGAGTCACCTGTACCTTATCTCTTTACTTGTACTTCACAGCTCAATTAAAAACCTTCTTAGACTATCTAATGTGATTCCAGGTCCTGTTAAGCATCACTCCCTTAACAGACTATGGTCCCAGAGTGCGAAACTTCCAAACATAACACCTTTCATGTTCAGACATATGATGTGGCATTTTAATGCAAGCATATACTTGCCAGGCCATTCTGTTCAAATATGGAGAGTGGGCTTAGCTTTACCACTACTGGTTTATCTGGATTTTTTATCTTGTTTATCTTACTTGTCTTACGTGCAAATCCTGCAAATTGTGACTGATGATTATTGGGCAAATGCATTTTGAACTACACACATCTACTCGTTCCACCTTTATCTACTAACCCAGTAGGTTTGTGTGCGTGTTTAGAGGAAAGGTCACTGCTTCTACAAAGTAGCCAGATAATCTGAAGAAAAGTAAATCAGTTATTTTACTGTTAGTTTACACTGCTCTTCTATGGACAAGCTCTCCTCACGCTCATCTAATCCTCTAAGAAGACTGGTTTAAATCAGGTTTCTTTACTGTCATAATTGAAGTCAGGAAAAAATTTAGCTTACTTTCTTCTTTCCAGCAACAAAATATTTAAATTATGACAGCAAGCTGAAGGAGCAAAACCAGGGACTGCAACTGCTAATTACTGCTGCCATTTTCTACCCTCCTAACTTTGAAGCTCTGCATCTATTCCATGACATAGAGCTGAAAAATGCATGAGTTGCAATTCCTCCTTTACAACAGGGATAACTAACTGACAGCCTGAAGGCTGAATCCAACTCTGCAAGAAGGTTTTGCCTGGATCCCACAATGGCCTAGAGCAAAGACTGCACATCGTGTACTGTGCTAAACAATTTGCTTAGCCCACAGGAGAGCGGGAAAGAGAGAAAAGGAGTGAGGCGCAGTAGGGAGTGGGAGGAACAAAAGAACTTGGGGGATGGCTGAGGGGCTAGAATGGAAGTGTAACAGTTCCAGCACTTCCCCACCTTCAGAAGGGAAAACCGTGAGTAAACTGGTGCCCCAAGAACCCCTACAAACAGAGGGGAGGAAGGCAGCACTGCTCCCAGATGGGAGCTGCAATTTCTCCAAAGGGAGGTCACACTGCTGGAGCAGACAGTCTGGAAATTCCTGGCCTATGCACAAGAACTTCACATCCTCTATCACAGAATCACAGAAAAAACTATGTTGGAAAAGACCTCTGAGATCATGAAGTCTAACCTGTGCCTTAACATTACCTTATCAGCTAAACCATGGCACCGAGTGCCTCTTCGAGTCCATGTAATAAAGCCAAGGGTCTGAATTTGAATTTAGACACTGTCCCTGAGCAGGAGGGAAATTAAAATCAACGACTCTGATCTGCTTCTGCAGGAGCAGTCCTGAGTCCAGCCAGAACACAGTAAACTGAAGGTAGAAAAAACAAGTATCCCTGTTTCCAGCACCTTCTACAGCACCTGTATATTTCACTTTTTTGGTCTTTGCTCTCTGGAAAACAGAGGGTTAAAGACTCAATTATCTCCATATATTCATCTGAGCCATGAGCAGCTGACAGGGAGAAAATAAAAAAATAAGGAGGCCCATAACCATAGGGAATAAGAAATACAGCTTCTAGAGGAATAAATCCAGGAAAATGGAAAATTACAAGTTAGAGAACTCATTTTTTAGCCCAGCACCACCCAAAAGGGGTAATTTTGGAACATTTCAAAGGGTTTCCAAAGTTATTTGTAACTAGTGCTAAAAATTGCTATGAAACATTTCAATTAGTTCTTAAAAAAGAGCAATGAAGAAAAGTCTTGTAAGGAATAAACAGAACTGCAAGAGAATTCCCCATCTCTCCAGAGTTGACAGATTTTTTGGTGGTTCTCTGAGATCAAGATTTAATTTCTTCCTGCCTCAGTTCTTCTGTCTAGAAAACAGCAACAGTAAGACTACCTTCATTCTCAAATATGTGCACATTCAAATATTATAAAATGCCTTTAAGAACTTCTTTTCAAACACCTACTTATAAACAGAGGAGAGAGGACTTTTCATGGTACTCTCGCAAAAGAAAAACAATACTAAGGTGCTGGAATTGAAGTATCCCTTGGTTCTTCTGTATATTTCTGACAAAATTTACTAAAGTGAGCTGACTTTTATGATTTTGTTTATTACCTTGGGAAAATACTGTGACTATTTTGGGTATAAAAACCTAATTGCTTCAGTTGCCATGTTAAAATGAAATAATTTGCAATTCTTACCATTGCACCTTTTACTAATATAAAAGGATTGGTTCAGCACATTAAGAGTTGAAGAGCTACATATTGAGGAGATTTTAATTATATTTTACTAATTAATTCCATGATGGCAGTTTTGAATATTTCAGTGTCCACTTCGTCAGTAATTATTACTACAAGTCTAATACATTTTATTTTATAAAGAAATCTTGCTATTATATGAAGCATCTTGCCAAAAATGATGCTTGATACCTATTTATGAAAGTACAGATCTTTACACTGGATTATATGTTTATTCAGAAAGAGAAACATAGGTAAGTTTTCACATATTTTGAGGGAAACTTGACCTATTAGTAAACCAAAATCATAAGTATTACAAAGAACAGTCTAGAGGACACCACTTTAAAAAAATCTCAGTAAAGTCACTTTATCAGTGAAGCCTTTCCTGTTTTAAAACCACACCACAAACTACACCAAAGAACTAATTCCACTAATAAAACTGGAGCCATACAAATTCTCCTCAGATAAAGATGTCTACATGAGAGACTTGCTAGTGTCTGATGAAAAATTTAAGAACAGCATGGTATTCAAGGAATCTGCTTAATTATTGCCATCTTACTCTTGCAGAAATTTTAGTCTACATATTCTGTAAACTTTCAGGTGAAAAAAATCATTATTTTCTTTTAACATCAGAGAAAAGTCTGCAGCTTTTTTACAAATCAGTCTATCAGTAGTACTATTGTTGAGTAAGGATAAGGCATTGAGCTGAAAACCAGACTTTTAACACTAACAGTTTCTGCCAGGAAAGCATTTACTAACAGGAATTGAGGAACAAAAGCAACCAAAAATGCCTTTGCATCTGGAAATGGTTACCACAATGGCAACTGTGTATAAAGTAGCACAATCACATAACCCTAAGACTCATTTTTTTTCTTTTAAAAGCAAGTGTTACAAAAAATATTTGACACTTGCCCCTTTTTTTCCCTTAAACTCAAATACCTTAAAGTTATAAATTAATTAAAAACTAACAAACAAGCGTGTGGGGGTTTTTTTCCCCTCTGCCTTACTGTCCCCTTTTGGAACTGAATTACAGAATGTATATAGGTAAAAAAATAAATTTCAGCCTAGCCAGCTCTAGCACACAGCTCCTCTCCCCAATCAATTTTGATAGCATGGAAGGACAAAGAAGCCCAGTTTAGAGAGTCCACATGTGCTTAATCTTTGATTAATTGAACAAAAACTGAGCGCCTCCAGACATATTTCTTTTAATCACAGGAAAGATATCTTTTCAGTTGCTTTGCTAGTAGGAGAGAGCCAGCAGATGTCTGCCTGGTCTAAAGGGAATTTCTGTTTCTCTGGAGAAAACAGTTTAAATAGGAGAGGAACACACATATGCTGACTATGCACTGCTTAACAGATGACGTAGAGAAGCATCTACCACCTCAGGGAGTGGAACGGGGCAGTTTTCAAATTAAATTTCTTTCAAATTCAAAGCGATCGGCTGAAATCAATTTACATACACGATGCAAGTCAAGTCAGACAGGTCTCATCAAAACAGCTCACAGACACAAAGATGCAAATCTGTCTTTGCCAGCAGTATGATCTCAAAAAAAGGTTTTAACCTGATGACAGTAAAAAAGGAAAAAAAATAATTTCTTCACAATTTTAAACACAGCTGATACTTGTGTTTTCTGGGAAATGATAATTCAAAATAATATTTCGTTAACATGGAGTATTTGCCAAATATTCTCAATTCATACATAAAATGTATTGTCACAATGCACATTTATCTCCAAATATTAACTCAGAAGTCACACTGGAGAAGAAAGCATCAGAACAACCAAGGCTTGAGGATTACTACCCAGCATTTTATTTGTCTGACTTTATACTTCTGCCTACAGGCATATGTCCTGTATCATCAGCTAGGAAATGGAAACACTTATAAAAATAGGAATGATCTTCACGTCATCTAGTTCTACCAAGATGTCTTTGGGGGAAGGAGGAGGAGGAGGGGTGGAGGTGGGGGAAGGAAGATCAAGAATCTAAAGCAGAAACTGGGAGAAAATGTACTAGACACCTCTCAGACGAAAACTCTACATAAAGACTCGCTTGGACAAGAGGAAGCTCACAACCAGGAAAAAAGAGGAGACAGCCAATGGTCTTGGTTAATTTGATAACTTGCACCAAGGAGTTCCCTCCAAACTCTGCTTGAGGCTCAGCCATGGGCACACAGGCTAGAGACCTCCTGAACAGCACATCCCTTAATGCCATAGGAAGGGAGGAAAAACAGGCATCAGACACTGAAAACAAACTGCTATCAAAACCTCCTTTTCCCTCTTCATGCCATTGGGATACCTGTCTTTATTTGCATTTATACTTGATGCTAACAGCCTAAATTGTCTTTCACAGGCTTCTGAACAACAAAGCTAAGGAGACCTTTGGTATCAACTCACTATGTTGGCTGGATTCCAGAAAAATACTTAAATACTTGTCTCAGGCTTATGTTTGAAATAGTAGGGCCCTTCAACCTGAACAATTTTGATTCAATTTTTTTCTTTGAAACTTCATGACAAAATGTGCAAAGCACAGTTTTCACCTCATTTGAAGAGCCAATACCCTAGTTTTGGTTCAAGGTTTCAAATAATCTTCTACCCATCAGAGCTGCCATTCCACAAAAGGACTGCCACCACCTTGTTTGATTTATGAATTCACTGAACTGCACAGCAATTTCTGGCAAGACTATAAAACACCTAATTTTGCTTAATCATTCATCCCAGCATGGCCACCATAACATCCTGAATTACTCATCAGCTTAAAGATAATCTGTTTATTCACAGTATTACAACCCATCAAGAACTTTACTACTAAGTTCCTCTGTTCTACACAGTTTCTGGAAAAACACAGACATGTAAAAACAGTTTTCAGGCAAAGTGTGTATTATTTTGCCCTGATCTTGGCAGGAGGAGATAATTGAATTGAGTAAGAATCTTTTATTTACGTGCTCTGTTTTTCAAGTGGTTGAAAGTCTCACGTAATAGCATCCATGAAAAATTTTCATTTTTAAAGTATTGTTGCTATGCACTAACACTCACCTGTGAGCTGTTTTGATACATAATTAGCGATAATGCTAAACTGTGTTGACGCACATCCTCAATAAAAGTCTTCATAGTCTGCTTCCAAAAATCTAGTGAATCTTAGCGCTTCAGATATTATGGAAGAGGCTTCCAAACATCGCCACAGAACAACCAAAACCCTAAAACAGTAATCTTACAACTCCTAAGACTTTTAAGAACAAATCTTACAAATTTCCAAATACACAGAAGTTGCATTTTAGATAATACACATGCAAATTTTCTTTAATAATAGACTTAGACATACCTGTAAAACGCAGTTCTGCCATACCAAAATATGCTTCTACCTGTAAGTTAAGTTATGGCATTTCCAATCAAGCCCCACCACTTTGGTTTTCTCTAGGTTTTTTTGTTTGTTTTTCAGTCTCTAGGGTTTTTTTTTTAAATTCTGTACATAAGTTTATTCCTTAATACATAAATTAACCTTGCAACTCTCTCTACAGCATGCACAGCCAGTAACTCTATTATTTTACCCATTTATTTCATGAGTGCAGGCAAAACACTCAAAAAAGAAAGAGCTTTTGTGATACCTTCAAACTAACCACACATACTTGAAATGAAGCCCTGACTTTTACAAGGCTTTGCCAAATAAAACTGTAAGCAACATAAACAGCACATTTGCCATGCACATGAGTGCCTCAAATGACAGAGGTTCTGACAGGTATCCAAAATGTTTTATTCATTGCCATGCAGCTGAAGAAGGGAGTAACTTGTTGTTTGTCCCATTCTCTTAACATGCCAGTGATTACACA
Source organism: Picathartes gymnocephalus (assembly GCA_013390045.1). NCBI lineage: Eukaryota > Metazoa > Chordata > Aves > Passeriformes > Picathartidae > Picathartes > Picathartes gymnocephalus. Next base: position 48,954 of record WEKY01021667.1, read on the forward strand.
TAAGGCCCATTTATGCAAGTTTATTTGTTTGGATTTTGACAATGTTGCACGACTTGGAGGTACTAACACAAATAATAACTCAGGAAGGCTGTATATTGCCTAAAATTAATGCAAAGTGAGAAAGAAATTTGCAGCTAACTGACCAGCTTATATTCTGTGTAAGAGGAAAGTGAACTACAGGAAAGTCACCACTTATCTTAAGATTCTATAATCTTAAAACTGTAACAAGGCATTTTTAAAACTAGAACAGCCATCTAGCATCTACTGAAGATTATGCTACGACGATGACAAAGCTACACGTGAAAGAATCATGCCAAATACCTTGGTCATAAGTATACCCCCTCTCTAAAAACTCACTCTGACGAGGCAAGGAGAAGGGAAGGATCTTTTGTGTCAAAAGCAAAATAGGTTTGTCTCAGAAAAATATGATTTGAAAAACAGATTTTCAGAGCCTCTGACTAGCAAACATAACCAACTTCATTTGCATTTGATTTTTTCTTAACGGCCTGAAAAAACTTTAGAGTAGAGAAAGGAAGATTAATATACCATATTGTTGCCACTCTTAAGATGAGTAGGCTTCTACAAATTTTTTACTTAAGAGACACCCACGAGATCCAGAGATAGAATTTTCCTCAAAAAGGGATAACAGGAAAAAAAAAAAAAAAGGAAAAAGAAACAATTAAACACTTGAATCAAACTATCACACGCCAATAACTGAATTTGGTCTTAATCAGGTGCATCCATTCACCAGACAATCCTGAGAGATTCAAACATATGAAGCAGCTGGTACTTTCCAGTCTGCTAATGCACTTTTTCAAAACTGCTTCCATTTCTCTACTCTGAAAAACGACTCTGTTTTCCAACTGTTTATGTGATAGCCAAAACAGTCTTCAGCCTTTACTCTGAGGATGAAGTCTGATTCCACTTTCTTCTCCCACCTGTAAAAGCTGACATTTATAGAGAGAATTACCCAGCTTCATTTTGACAGGGACATGCCCTTTTCACATTCTTCAGGACCTTTCACCACTGGAGAAGGTGTCACTGGTAGGCAGTAATCCAAAACCAGTTACATTCCTCCAAAACAAAACATGCAGCTAATTTAAGTAGGTCTCCAGTGATCAAAAGGCTGAGTTCAGGAAGTCAGAAGAGGGAGGGAAAGGGACTTGGAGCAGCGTCAGCCTGGAGGATTCCTCCAGCCTGTTACCTGATTATCCCATCGCTCACCCTCTCTGGGCCACAGTGCAGAACCTGCATGCTTCTGCAAATGAACTCTGAACACATACAGCCAGTCTCCATTTCAAAACATTTGTGGAAATGGGATTTCAAATACAGAAGAAACCAGTCAATTTAAAAAAAAATAAATCCCCCAGTTAAACAGGAGTTACATCACTTATTTGACTGACTTGTGATTCACATCTGACTTCCTGTTTATGCAGATTTACCTCCTTCCCATTTATGAAGCTATTACAGATCTAAATTACAAAGAAAATGTCACATAATATGAAATTACAAAGCTTCTTTGCACAGAGCTGTGTAACAGAGAGTAGTTTTACTAGTCTCTAAAGTGTCTGAAAGATTTTAATTCCTGAAATATCAAGCACTGGCTAAAGAACTTGTTTGCTAGATTTAGGACATCACTCTTCACCAGCCAGAGAATCACCTTGTTTTTAAAGGATTTTTAGAGAATGGGGCATGGTATCAAAGCAATAACCATAAAAAATTAAGCAAATACAGCTGCAAAAACATTTTTATATAAAATAAAATAGCATTATGGAGAAGATAAAACAAATCCTTAATGCTGTGAGTAGACACACAGCATGTTCAAACATTCTGGAAGGGCCACAAGAGGCAGAGATTGAATAAGAGACTTATTTAATTCAATTTGCTGATAATAAATGGTATTTAGGACATGTTCAATGGTATTAATTGAGGACTAACACTGTCATTACTGAGATATACATCAGCGGAAAAACATGCAGCATCCTCTGGATTAAATGACATGCAAATGTCAGTCAAGTCACCAAGGAGAGGTTGATGACTAGGAAGTGACAAAGCACAGGGAAAACTATCTTCAGTTCCATGATTTAAGTCACTACTCCCTTGTGGTAATCAAATCTAACACTGTTTTCAAAGTTCTTAAAATACGCAGGTATTTAAAAAAGATAAAACGTCTTCCATACAGTGCAATCTTCTGAAATCTTTGTACCTTTGAAATCTCACTAAATTTCCTTCTCTGCAACAGTGGAATCCAAGCACAGTGTGCTTAAGGAAGAATCCACCTGATTACAGAGGCAACAAATTCTCTCTGTGGACTAATCTCACAAGATGACCATTGGAATTGCGTAAAAAAAATAAAAAATAACTGCATGAAGGCATACAGACATGAAAATTTACTTTAGTATTAACCTGAATCTAAAGTCAAATGTACATCATCTACTGAAAAATGAAGGAACTTCATCAAACTGAACATGTTACTGTATGAGATGATGGAAGAAAAATGATAAATTGCCTATCATGTTATGAAACAAACTGGTGCAGACATGAGCTACCTCTTCCAGGGAGAGTTAGCAGCTACACCGCAAAACACGATGCTGCTTCTTGTTTCACAAAAGGTTTTTAGTTAAAATTGCAGCACCAAAGTATATAATGAGCACTCCTCATCATCTTCTGTACTTTGTGGAAAGCGGAAACCAAACAAAGGGAATTTCACATACAAAAATTAAACTATAGCATAAGGATTTCTAAACCAGCAAGTGTGTGTGACTACAAGTATACAAATGTAAATGCCCTGGTGCTCAGCACAGGTGTACTGAGAACTAATGAGAGCAGTTTGCTGATTTCCAGCAATCTGCTGTGAACATAGCTCCAGTTCAGAATGATGATAGCATTACACCTATAATGCAGAGCTTTTTAATTTAATGCAAATTTATTCCACCAGCCTTCAACCCTTTCCTTGTTACTCTTCTGTGCTATTTAAAGAGTTTTGGAGCTATTGCACTGTCACAATACTACCTTTTCTACTAAAATAATAACAACGTTTACTGTTAAAATTCTTTGTCTATGATGTCCTGGTATGCAATTAAAACTGTATACAATTATACCTACAAATTTTATTTCCAAATAGAGGTTGTGATTTTTTTTTCCCCCCCCTTACAACATTGTTGGTGGTTATTTTTTGATAAAATCCTTTGACACAAGGATTAGTCAGAGCCACTTTGAGGTGGATTAACAATTTAATGCTACACTGTTGTTAAATGGTGTACATTTCCAAATTTTTAAGAAGATAATTTTTTTGTCTTGAGTTTTGAAAGAAGCTCTTAAAAATTTTCTGGCAATAGCAATGTTTAGCATTCAGACCCAGATGGTTAGACTCTTTACTATAATCACATGAAAATTACTTGAGTCAGTGGCGATAAACACATTTAACAACTATGTACCAGTTGAACTGCTGCATGCCACAGTGCATCAACCACTCAAGTCCACCTCACGTTCCTGGGTCTTGATGAAAAGTTGTGGTAGACACAGAAATACTACATTTCACACACTGCTTCAAGGTACATCACAAACCAAAAGAATGTGAAATAAGCACAGAACATTAAAACCCCTTCTAAGAACCAACAGGAACTGCTATAAATGAAACAGCAATTAGACCATGACCAGGTCACAAGCAATTAGATATTAAACATTAATGCCCTCTCAAAATTGCACTTAAAAGATATCAGATATAGCATTTCGGGAGCAACAAGTCAAAGTATAGCTCAAACACTTACTGGATAAGCATCCCTGCAGCTACCCAGACACTGATTAGTTTTATCACTAGAAGTGGGTAACAAGGAAACAGCATGATCTTAATCATGCATATCTACTCTGTTATATGTGAGCTTCAGATCCTTCTGGTGTAGTTATGAAAGACCTTGGGATGTGAGAGACTAGACAGAGGGCTCAAGCAAATGCATGATTTACAGTCTATTTCCTTGGCCTTATGTGAGACTTATGAAAATCTAAGCCTTCTAAAATTATACACCAACAGTGGCACTTAGCTTATCTAAGAGATAGGAGCCTCTTCAGAGCTCGTTAACAACATGAATCATTCAGTCAACACAGATCAGTGTTTTCAGACTGACTCACCCAGTTCTGTGCTGCTCTTCAACAGGACATCAGGTGAATTGCTACACCACTACAAAGGAAGCCTATAAAAGCCACTTCAAAACAGATACCTAACTTAGAATAGCAACGTTTCCTCTCATACTTTAGTACCCACAAAACTGATTTTTTTTTGACCTACACTTGGCCCTCCATATGAATGCTTAAACCACTTTAACGCACACTCTCTTCCTCTACAACAAGTAGAGTTTAAAGGATATACAGGAAGAGATAAGCATTACAAAGTGATGTGAACATACTTGACTGCTCCTTCCGTTGGCCAAATACTTAAAACCAGAGAGATAATTTTGCGAGCCAGTTCTTTTAGAGAAAACAAAAAAAAATTGTGTTTCTAAATCTGCCATTCTTCTTTCTAGAGTTTATTTGTGAAACAACAATTACCCTGTTATATCAAATCCTGGCTATCCTGCCTCCTACTACACACTGTAGATTGCATGGTTATCTGGAGAGAAAACAACATGGATAAACTGAAACCAGTAATACAAATTCTTACAAACATTAAGCAATCATAGCTTCATGGAAGCATAAAACCATCTGAATTTCTCCAGTGATACAACACATCTTCTGAATCTCCCTCCATTTTCCTAATCTCTGTATAAATAATAATCAACCGTGTAATTCCTTCACTGCTTTTAAGTCACTGCCTCAGAGGCAGCTCACACTTATTTTTATCTTCACATAACATCAAAGCAAGCGACTGTTACCAAAGAGAGGGGTGGGGAAATGTACTTACTTGCCACCTCCAGCGACGCATTATGACTGACAGCTTCCCCGAGGTAATTCCTTGCCACACACACGTAGACCCCTTCGTCCGGCCGGCTCTTGCGCCCGTGCACGATGCGCAGGAAGAACAGAGATCCGCTGGGCAGCAGCATCCGGTGGGAGCGCGGGTCATCCTTGTCCGTTTCCACCCTCTCCCCACCCTTGTACCACTCGATGGTGGGGGTCGGCCTTCCTTCTGCTTTGCAGTTCAGAGTGGCTGGTTCTCCTTTGGAAACAATCAAGTCGGAGGGGTGTTCCACAATTCGAGGTGGGAAATCTTCCTGTCGAAGGCGGGAACCTGCAAGGTGAAAACGCAAAGTGTTCTTAGGAAATCATCGCCAGGTATAGTCACGGTCTTCTGCAAAACAACTACTTAACCATCACCTTGTAGCACAGCATTTAATAAGAGGAGCTATTAACATCCCAAAGTGTACAAAGGAAAACCTTAATGCACATTTCACTGTGTGCACGGTTCTCCCAAGTAGGTTCAAAAGCATTTTTTCAACAGGGACCTATATTAGTGAACTTCCATATTCCTAAATCACATCAATATTTACATGGATCTATTCATGTATGTAGATTTATACATATATGCATATGCATATCTAGAATTACAAAAACTAGTCCTACAGATACTCCACAGAGATCAGACCACCTCAACCAGCAGAACTGGTACTGCTCTAATCCATAACCAAAAGCCATCGCCAACCTCATGCCTTTTGGAAAGGCCATTAATTCATGCAGTGTCTACAGAATAACTCTTAACTTTACCAGTGCCCACCGAGTTGCTTTATTTCACTACTTCTACTTTATTTCACTCTTAAGTTCCCTGTTAAGTAGTGCATAGAGGTATAAATGCATGGAGGGCCTGAGTATTTTTTATGCCACATGCGTCTGTCGCCAGTCTAGAAAACTGTGAGACAAGAGCATCCAGCATTAAAGAAAAAAAAAAAAGAAAAAAAAAAGAAAAAAGGTAAATGAGATACTCTTCTAGACAAGCTACTTCTAAACAAGATGTTCTTCTAGAAAATCATTCCATTTCAAACTATTTCAAAATTCAAGCTGATAACTAGCATATAAAAAACCAAAAAAAACCCCACCCCAAAACAAATAAAAACAACAAAAAAAGTCCAAACAAACGAAACAAACCCCAACCAACAAACAATAATAGTCTGCAGAGATATATATCACAGACAAATATAACAACCAACTGGGTACCCAAGAATTCCAATCTGGGAACAGACAGCTATCAAAACTTTCAGGGTTTTAAAATGTTGACTCAAATTCAAATTGCTGTTTTCCTTATTTCCCTCTTTCTTGAAGCACAACTTTGCCATGGATAAAAATTAGTCTCTTGGGTCACTAATTCCTGATTATTAAAATCTCAGATGCCAAGATTCTTTATTAACATTAATAACATGGGGTTTGAACAGCTGCGAAGCACCAGAAAGAAACAGAAGATCTATTCACTGCAGGTTAATAGACCATAAACTGATATGGAAACAGGGAAAGGAGACAAGAAGAAGAGAGGTCCAGGGACTTCTGTTTTAAACAGATGACAAATATGTCCCTAATATATATATATATGTATGCATATATGTAAAAGAAAAGCATTCTAAAATGTACAATTGTCATTTTATTTCACATTTGCTTCACCTCAAGATAATTAAATGTTAAACTAATCAGCTAGCAAGCTAGCACTACCACACACTCACAAATCACTGGCAGTATGGCCAGACTACACTGAAATACATTTGCATTCTGTATGTAGTAAAACAGGGTAGTTTTACATGAACATTACTGATAATAAAACACAAAAAATTGCAAAGAGCAATAACCCTACTTGTCAGATATGGTTTGGGTAGACAGAACAGAAGCCAAGGAGGTTCCAAACCCTTTAGATGGCTACACAACCCTGCACAGCCCAAGCCTGCACATCACTCCAAACCCAGATTTTAAATAGCACCTCCAAGAAGTTTGGCACTTGCCAAAACCAGTGAATGGAAAGCTAAAAGCACAAGTAAAGGAAATTGTGCCAACCAGCACTGGTCTTTTGCTGCAGCTAAAAAAGCCTCTAATAGACTTCTGTGCCCTGAGAACACATCTCAGCCACTACACAGCTGCATTTGCATCTACTCATCCCAAACTTTTACACAGCTTTTGTGAAAAGGCCCTCATTCAATACTTCTGCTCTCACAAGAGGGCTGGCCAATTTCAAATCCCTCTTTCCAAGGTAAAAATGCCTAGAGAGGGATTAAAAACCTTATTTTGTTTATATTCTTACTCACCTCCTATGTAACTCCCAAGGAAGGGCATAGAAATAAAGGATTACAGAGCTAAAATCAATTGCTCTAAGTCACTCTGGAAAAAAAAAAGCCAATTTCAATGTAGAGATGTTTAAAGGCAGTTAAGAATTCTTTTAAAAACCAAAGTTTTGACATATGCTTGTATGTATCATGTTGGTATTTTCACAGGCAATGCTAGCTAGAGCCAGCACATAACACAGTACAAACCTCCTATTGTTTCTGTCAGCCTGGCCCAGACCACAAATAAATGAAATACCATTTTCAGTTATATTGTATGCAAGCTTTCCATACTGACATTTAACTGGCTGTATGTGTACTTCAAGTACAGAATGAAAGCATAAAGACAGACTTCTAAATTTTCTTGAAAACTGAGATTCAAAACCCTAAGAGGGGGGAAAAAAAAATCCTTCAGAATCATCCAGGAATGCTCATACGTATTTTTATCTTTGCTGGATAATATTGGAGAAGATAAATGACAGATATGTCCATTAGTTTATTATTATCTTTTTTTTTTTTAATCTTTGCATTTTATAAAACAACATTTCTCTGGCACATTTCATAAAACTGCTTAAATCAGAAAGGGACAAAAGTTGCATGATTAGTTGACTGGCACACAGTGAGCATTAACCACAGATTTAGTGACAACTGCCTGAGGGGTATAATGACCTTGACAACCAAGTTATCTTCCCACATATCTACACTACTTTTCTTTTTTTCCTCCCAAATCTTTCTTTTCTTTTAGCTAGTTATTTAAGCTGCATTTACGTTTTATTGAGAAGAAGCAGCTTTAATTATCAACATAAATCTTAGAGTGGGCACCAATCCTGTAATTTTCTTGTCAAAAATCCTTTCCAGAGGATATTTGATTTAAAAAAAAAAAAAAACCCTCCAAAAGCTGAGCACCTAATACATACTGGATCTGCCTTTACATAAACAACAGAGTTGCTGTTTCTTTCCCCCAAAGATGACAGCAGTGGGTTCTAGGAACTAACCAACTTGTGTTCTCTGCTTTTATTACAATCAAGTCTTTCATAAAAAGTCAATTGGATGCCACCAATTAAAGTACACCATACTAATTATTTCATGCTGCTGCTTAAAAGAACAATTATATGAAATCATGTTTCCAGTTTCTTGGACTCTGCCACAACAATTTTTACAAGAATTCAAACAATGACAGGAACAGATGTGGAGGTTCAAAGACAACTTGCATTAGATAAATGACAAACTCGTAGAAGCTAAGATTTGCCTTTATTCCTACCTTAAAATTTCCTGTTGGTAGCATATTAAAACTTACTGAGAAACAGCAGGGAGTGTATTTAAATATGAAAGCTGCTGATATCAGGGATTCAAACACTGTGTACCCCTTGTGTACAAACACATTTTCCTTCATGGGGAAAACAAAAATGTTCCGTGCTATTGGAACAAAGTGTATCAGTCGATCTAAACCTGAGCTCAGACAGATATGGAAAACCTCATTTCCCAAGAGCTATACATCTAAACAGTAATTTATCATCAGTATTATAAAATACTGCATGACAGACTGTATCCTTAGCCAAACTCCTAAGGGCCAGTATACTCTTGGCCCCATTTCTTTTCCATTCCACAAATACAGCATTTTACACTGATTTTCAGAGCACGAGATCCTTGTTCTTTTTCTCTCATTATTGAAACCCTATGTAAGACCTGAATAACCGGCCTAATTGCTATCAAAGTTATATAGTAAAATGCTAACAAATGAAACCACAAGTTAAAAAGCAGCGTTAGGTGATCCTTGCAAACAATTATACTTAATCAGAACATAAGAGTTTCCCCAATTCCCCAGTGTTTCCAGTACTAACTTAACTTCTTTTCAGAGTGGAAGGGAGTATCTTTGTGGTTTTATGTAAGTTGACTGGAAAGATGTTCAATAAGTCTCTTGCTCTAGTGGTTAGAAATCTTTCCCTAATCCTCAGGTTAAACATATCCCCAAATAGTAAACACCTTGTTCTTCCTGTGTTAGAAGTGCCCTATAATTCAGATCTCTCCACAAACTTCATGGAATTTTATGCCTTTGACATGCAAATTGCAACCTCTTCCTTTTTTACCATTCTCTAGGATTCTGTGTTGTTGCTGTTCTTAGAAGTCACAAACCTAATTTCAGCTGGTTTTCCCCTTGTAAGACTTACTCACCTTTCCCTTGTCTTAAATTCTAGTTCATCCTTTTTGAAGAGGGAAGACCCAAACCATACATACTCCAGTTGTAAGCAGACTTTTAGTACTATTTCAAGCACACGTTGCAAAACAATATCCCATCATGCTACAGGGCAAAAATAACTAAAGCATAAATCAAAATATTTTTCTGAAAGTGACTTTTCTGCCCCTATACCTGCAGCTAACCTAACCTACTGAGTTTGCTTTGTTGCACAGACAACAAATAATTTTCAAGGAAAAACAACAGAACTGGGAAAATCCACTGAGATTTTGTCCCATTCATTTTCTTTCTCTCAATTTCTCCATTCTTTTAATATTCCTACTCTTTGTATACTACCCTTGTGCAGCTTCAACAGAACACCTGATCTCCTGAACTTTGTAGCCTACAAGAACACTGCATATTAAAAAGTAAGTATTTTGACATTTCTTTTCCAAGGTTTGAGGTTGTCCTTTCAAAACCAAAGACATGAAGTAATTAATAAAGACAGTAATGTTGTGCCTATTTGGATTTTCCCAAAATATTCGGCTGCATCAGAAAAGAAATTTCATTGTCTAATTCTAGTTGGCTATAAAGCAAAAGTGCAGAAAGTGCATTTAACTGATACTTCTGAAACACTGATTGGAGAAGAGCACTGGTATCACTTTGGACTGAGGAAGCAGGTCTTTGACACAGAGTTTTATTTACAACAACTGTTCATTTCTAACACCTGAACGTTAAACATATATTCTAGAAAAACAAAGTACACTTCTTACAGAAATCCTGCCATTACTTTGCACAGCCATAACTGTGAACATTTCCGTAACTCCTTTAACAGGATGCCATCTTAATGAACAAAAATGTTCCCCTGCAAGTGAGAGAGTATTTGCACACTAAGGAGGAAAATGCATAGTTGGAATGTAACAGCACTGTCACATCAGGTGATTAATGCCCACCCGGGACTCCAGGTTTATTGAAATGCATTTCAAGACATGGTAAATGGTTCCAGATACTGATCTGGGAATAGGTCCAGTTCAAGAGATATCATAAAATGTGACAAGCAAGGCTCTCACTTTGGATCAGGAGAACCTGCAATTTCCCTGCGTCTTTCCAATCAAGAGAAATGCCCCACTTCTTTTTCTGGGAACACAGTGGAAAATAGGTGAGCAAGATGTAACTGAAAAGAAAAGCCCTGAACACTACCTTATCACTCCCACCTCGAAACCCCAGCGATGTTCCCTGAAAAAGAAGTTGTTCTTATTTCAGTTTACATCACCATGTCAAGGAATCCTTTTATATCCCTCCTCTAATCGCTATTTAAATTTCTGTTCCTAATGATAGATGAAATTACTAATGTATTTCCCTCTTAATTATTTCTCCCACTAAGGGATTTTTTGGGGTAAAGCAAGTTGCATTTTAAATACAAAATCTGATTACAAAATGTGGGCCATGGCTTTTAAAATAAATCTGTAGGCATCCACAAAACATTTTTCCCACTCAAAAAACAGCAATAAAAAACACTTCAAGGTTAAGACACCATGAATTACAACTGCATTTCTGTCACAGCTACCACACTATCAGGAGATGTCAGAAACCAATAATTTACGGTACACTTATGGAAAAAAAAAACTAGGGTAATGACAGAGCGCCTGGAGTTTTAAGCCACGTCTGTCTGTCTCTTTGAAATAAGAGATTAAATGGGAGCTGTACTAAAAATGCCTCAAATCCAGACTGATCTCGTGCCTGGCTCTTAGACTGAGAGATGTAACCCAAACATTGGAAGCTACAGACATTCAATTTACACAATATTCATGACCTGGTTAACTGAACAGGAGTTAGCTGAAGTATTGTAGCAATAAGCTAAATAAAGAAAAGAGAAAAATCATTTTTAAAAAGTTTATATAATCACTGGTGTAAATGGTTTGTTTCTGTTCCTTATTCAGCAATAATTCTGGACACATGTATTAGATCAGAAAAAGCCATGAGTTTCTAGGCAAAAAATCTTCTGGTAAGAGGTACATTATCTTATAGTTATTTAAATACTCTGCCTAGTGGGAATGGGAAAAAAAAATTGGCAAATATTGCATTGCTCAGATATTAACTCTGAGTCTCCATTTTAGTTCCTAAAGATGTATTTCCCAGGAGATGCTAAGACAGATTTGTTCTCTGAAATAGTCACTTTTAACAAAGAAGCCCGAAGTGGCAACAGTAAGAGTCATGCTTTAGTTTCTTAATCCAAAATTAAATTCAACTCTTCCAAATTGCTCTTGAACAAACCACTTATTTTCAAAAGACTCAGCTTTACACTCAATTTTTGTTACATGAACACACGCTACTGGTTTATGCAGCAGTTAGCATAAATAAGTCCTGACCTGGTTATTCATTAAATTAGCCAGAATATAAATTTAAAATAATAATATTTACATTGCACCATGTAATAGGCTGACATTTACATAAAACCCCAGGCAATAGTTAATGTTCCCAGGGTAAGAAACTGGTCAGTTTTATTTTTTCTGTCCCTTAGATGTGCTTCCTGGTAAGATATTTATCTCATCTGACTTTGGTGGATACTGGAATAGACTGAGATGTCAGTATCTAGAGCACTGACTTCTGAAACTAAAACTCCCTCAAATAAAAACAACATCCCACACCAAACTGGTAAGCTGGGAATAGTACTTTCCCTTAAGGGAAACATTAATGAAATTACAGAAATGCTTTCCTTAATAAGGCAAAATCAACTATGACCCAGTGAGCAACTCCACTATACTCAAGAACAAAAACAAGCACAATGGTAATAAAGTCTATTTCATTACTCCTTTTGTCTTTGAAAGGGTTGGAGTAAGGCCGGGAGATATTTTATACGCTGGGATTGAGAAAGGCGCTACAAGACTGAGTACAGCTGAGCTGTATCTGAAGGCAAGCTCGTCTTTGGAGACTGGGATGTGACAAGCTGGCAGTGACCACACCAAACTGCAGGATGAGTGAAGCAGTGGGGTCAGGCAGGTACCCAAAGACTGTGACATCCTGGGAGCTGCACAGGCCCTGGAACAGCTGTCAAGAGCATAAGAGAAAAGAAGTGGCAAAGGATTATGAAAAGGATGTAAATGTTAAGTAGAACTGAAGTAAAGAGCAACTGGAAGACCACAAGGGAAACAGATACTTGAACTATGTTAAAGTAATGAGATTTGATGATAATTGAGTAATTCTGTGGACAACAGAGCTGGAAAGATACTGAAAATGACCACTGGTTAAACAGGAGTGGGGACACAGTGGGAAAATCTGAGACAGCTCTGAGCAATCACTTCTGCCCTGTGCACCTCCTTCCCTGGCAGATGGCATTCCCTACAAAGGCAGGCCTGACAGCCCTGATCTGCAGTCAGCAGCTTGAGAAAAAGGACAGTAAATGGGAAAGTGTGGGGACTGAGGCTGCTGTGAGTCACATCAGAATTGCTGGTTGCAGGGCTTGCTTTTCTATTGAGCAGGGAGGGAGGGAGGATTAGGAAACAAAGAAGAGGCAGTCAGGCTCTCCTCTGTCTTCGATCCTTGTCCTCGATCCTGCTTCATCCCAGACAGGAAGAGTATCTCGCTGGCTCTGAACCACTGGTTTGCTATTTGGGACAGGAAAACTGAACTTAAGAGAAAACAATGAGAGGGCACCAAAACCAACGAAGGACTCTTAGCTGCACTGAAGGAACCAAATTAACTTCCAATTCAGTGACAATGCCTAGGACTCAAAATTATGGAGATACATTATATAAACTATTATTGCATTAATATAGTTTCTATATTTTCTTCATATGTGTTAATAAATCAGATGCCAGACATACTGATCCAGAAAATTTTTACCTAACCTGTAGGTTTGTCTGTAATCAGTGTCAAAGACTTCACCTATTTGAGGCACGATTACAGCACATCAGCATATTTTATTCCAAAGCTTAATCTACATAGACAAACAAAACACAAAATATCCTTTTGGATGGTCATACTCATTCACAAAAATAGATCTAAAGATATTCGTCGTTTTGGGGTTATTCTTTTTTCAAGTCATGCAGTCACAAAAACAAACACAATGCTTTCTCTTTATAATATTTCAGATGGGTTGCCTCCACGTTTTTCCAGACTTTTCAAAGTCACCTCCTACAATGCTTCTGAACTGATTTCCACTTCCAGATTCAGTGTGAGACTGAACCTGATACTGACCAACTGCATGTTCAAATGTCTCAGATGCTGAGAGAAGGGAAAAAGCACCTTCATTTCTGCAGGGCTATTGGGAAGCCAGAGAAACAACAATTCTCAACGGGACCAGGGGTTTTCTCTTCTCAGCTATGCAAGGCAACATTCCTCAACTCTGAGACAACACAAATATTATAACATCACTGTCAAGAGCACTCCTAGGCTATGCCTGAACCCAGTTTGGTACATCTCATACAGATGATATTGCCATTTTTTTTTCTTGTTCCCAAACTGGATTTAAAGAGAAATATGATGATTCAAAACACCTGTCCAAAACCATACTTGTTAAGATGATTGTAGATCTGTTTCAGATACAAGGGGGAATCAAACATCAGAACTGCCCTCATGAATCCAAGTATTAGGTATTTACAGGAGATGTATGCTGGTTCAGAAATAAGGCTGAATATTTAGTGGTTAATTTCGAAATTATTAAAAAGGAAACAAAAAGGATTATTATTAAGCAGTTCAGTTTCCCTATTTTATTATTTTAATGGGCTCCAAATTTGAATTAAAACAGCTGTCTTTCATTCCATTTAATACATTTGACTTTTTGTATGACATTCAGTTTGGTCAATTACAAAAAGTCCAGATATTTTGAATTGCAAGTTGTTACTGACACAAAAACTCTGGCATGTTTTTGATGCATAAGGAAGGATAGAAGTTTAAATCCAAATTAAAAAAAATATTTTCAATGAGTTGTGTACAGTTACATAAAAGTACAGATCAGTATAAATTAAAAGATTTTACCATAGTTTAAAAAAATTTAAATCAAATAACCCTTTACTGAAAACTTTTCTATGCCTACCCTTTTATCAATAAATACTTTTATTCAAATATAAAGCTAAGTGAATATGAAAAACATGAAAGATAACATGCTTTCAGAGAAAAGCAATAAATATCTCCTCCTGAGTTACTCTGCAGAGCAATCAACGTGATATCCACTGCAGGATGACTGAAGGTATTTTTTTATTCCTACTTTTCCGCAATACAAAGATTAGACAAAACAGCAAAATTTCCCCTAAAGTAAACTTCTATCCATCAACGCCATCAAAATAATTTTTTGCTGAGAAACATTCTAAAGTTTTCTCTTGGAGTATGTTTGAATTTCTTGTCCCTCAAGAGGCCAGAAAATCACAGAATGACCAAATCTTTTGGGTTGGAAAAGACCTCTGAGATCACCAAGTCCAACTCATGATCCATCTCCACCTTGTCAACCAGACCACGGCACTGAGTGCCACGTCCACTCTTGCCTTGAACACCTCCAGGGACAGTGACTCCACCACCTCCCTGGGCAGCCCATTCCAACGTTCAACAGTCCTTTCAGTGAAGAAATTCCTCCTGATGTCCAGCCTGAACCTACACAGGTGCAGCTTGAGACTGTGTCCTCTTGTCCTGTCACTTGTAACCTGGGAGAAGAGCCTGACCCCCACCCGCCTACAACCTGCTGCCAGGGAGTTCTACAGAGCCGTAAGGGCTCCCCTGAGCTCCTTTTCTCCAGGCTAGTCACCCCCAGATTCCTCAGAAGCTCCTCGTCAGACTTGTGCTCCAGACCTTTCCCACCTCTGTTCCCGTCTCTGTACTCATCCCAGCATATAAATTTCTTTCTTGTTCTAAGGGGCCAAAACTGAACACAGCACTCAAGGTGTGACCTCATCGATGCCGAGTACAAGGCGGGTCCACTGGGTTTGGGTTTTGTTTCGTCAAAGGTTTCTTTGGTTCCAAACTCAAACTGAGAAATCTAAAATCTTCCACGTTCTTTTACCGATTTTCCTACTTAGACCTTTGCAGAAAGCATAACTCTGCAATGCTCAGTTGAATCCAACTGCAGGTGATTGCCATCATACACAAAGCCACGTCCCAGGACTTCCTTAAATGTACAAAAGTACGAGCCCACAAGACTATCATGCACTGAGTTCCTTCTCTGATGGATGAAGAACCATTATCATCTTGAGATCTGAATTGCTACCCCACAGCATGACTGCTGAAAACCTAGTGAAAAATTATCAAAAATGTCAACAAACATCTCTGCCACCCCTACACCCTTCCAGCTGGATTTCAGTTCTGGTTATGTGAAAATGGTACAACCACCTCAATATACCACAGGGAAGACTTCATTCAGTGGCTAAAAACAGGACCTCTACATCAAACTGACAGCAAAAAATACATATTTATGAAGTTGTTTCTAATGAAAGAAATGGTAAATACAAATATTATCAGATTATTTTCCTGACTATTTGTAGTGAATTCTTCAGAAAACTTGTGGCCAATAGCCTGGGTGTTCAGCAGCCTGAAGTGTATTTAAACATGTAAAACAAAGCTTTTGAGATTTTCTATATGATAGGCACAGTCAAGGAAGATACTTAAATAACACCAGTTTTCAGCAAGTTATTGACTTTTTCAAGACAAAGTACTGAACCACAATTTTAGGCATAGTTGTCTGAAGTCATTTATACTTTAAAGAAAACAAAATATTTGAAATGGCCTTTTAAAGGATTAGTAACAAATCCCTAGAGGAATGCAGCCCACCTCAGTCAATTTTCAACCTTAAAAGCAAATTCTGACATATCCAGAACATTAATGAAGACAATGTTTATGCCTTACATAGCATACTAAGTGTAAGAACTCTACAGATAAACAAAAATGCTGTCGAACGTCTACTGAAGCTCATAATGGAATGTAAAAAAAAGTTGAAAAATGGCAGTAGCTTATGGTTGTTGATTGTAAGATTTAGGAAAATGAAGAATATTATTAACAGTAAGAGAAGAATTTAAGAATTAATTATTTTATTAAAATAAAAAAGTCGGGTCTATTTTCAATCATTTTAATTATTTTTTATAACTAGCTGGATGACTAGCTTTTGAATAACTTACAGGAGTTACTATAATAAAGTGAAAGGATCAGTACTGAGAAAGACAGATCAATATTCAGTGGTCATAAATGGAAAAAGGAAGGAGAAGGGAGAGGAAAGAGAAAAATAGTGCTACACAACCATGAGGCTGAGTCAAAAGCAGAGAGGAATATTCAAGCACGGGAAAAGAGACAGACCTGAAGAGCCCGGTAGAGCTGTGTAAAGGGGATAAAAAAAACAGTAAGTGAAAATGAAGAGAATGGAGCTGTATGATTTGAAAAGATTTTAATGCACAATATTACATCACGAGCAAGCAGGGAGAGGTTTGTGTGGTTTATACATATAAATGCAAATGCTGATGAAGCCTTCAAAGTTATTAAGGAGAATAGCTGTTTGAAAACAAGTGAAAAGAATCATTATTTTTATTATTACTTCTTGCAGCAATCACCGTGGCAGGGGTGAGGGTTCAACCAGCAAAGAAAAATAGGTTATTGCCAGAAATGAATAAACCTTAGAGAATTCTGTGTGCCCAGAAATACTACTTTTTTTTTCAACTTTATCAATAGTTCTGGTAGAAGAGATTACTTCCCGGCATAAGGTTTGTTTCACTAGTTAAGATATCCCTGCACAGAGAGGCAAGTGGAAAAACTGCAGCAGCCACCTATAAAAACTGGCAGCTAGATTAAAAGAATTCAACTAAGCATGCTCCATCAGCTGAGGAAAGCCATTATTCTCCAGTCTACAAGACTCTAATTTACCATGTTGGAGTTTCCCTTCCAACCAATTAAACTGCATTTTACAAGGATGCAGGAAAAAAAAAAAAAAAAATTAAGCTACTTATATTCATATAAAGAAACTAACTTTATCTTACGTCCAAGTATCTCTGCTTGGGATTTTGTTAATACTTCTGTTATGCAGGGAAACTACCTGTTCACTAAATTCGTAATACATTGGAGAGGAGAATGCAAAGTGGACTACTTTTAACGACCACCTCCATGCCCTGCTTCTGTCTCTCCTTTCTCCCAGGCAGGATTTGGTCAGTGCCTCCTGAGAAGGGGAAGCTGTCTGGGACCTTTACTGCCCACATGTAACGTAAATATCACTGCCAACTCACACTGCTCAAGCAGCTACACCCTGCTCTGCTTGCTCTGCTACAGCACTGTCCAACATGGCTGGGCAGGTGGGTGCAAGGAACTAGATGATTTGTTTAGTTCTATCCTTGCAAAGCACTATCCAAGGTTTTAAGCATCCCTTTTTTTTTTTTTTTTGCAATAGGGTTTTCAAGGCTAAACCACTTTTTTGTGTCGTGATTATAATTACAGCATAGTTTCCAAATGCTAAAAGGCAACCAATATACAGACTTTTCCACTTTGTGTAAAGAGCTATTTGAAACAAAACCCTAAATTAAGGCTTCCTGAAAGGCTGAAAGCCTTCACTGGGACTAATTAGACAGAACCACTAGGCCTTGAGGCTCACAGCTGCTCACCAGTACCCTCTGCAAAGACTGAGAATTAAACACATGGTTAGGGGTTTAAATTGATTAACGGGCATCAGTTGTTCCTCCTCTACAGGTAAAGCCCTAATATCAATCTTTTTATTTTCTAATATACCATTATATTACTAATTAGTAGGCATTATGGCACATCCATCAGTTTAAATGAATTTTTAATGACAATTAATATGCCCTTTTTTAAAATTCTTACTCTAAATAAATGGGAAATCCCCCCCTAGTGTTTTGATTAAAAACAAAAGCTAAGCAGTGCTAAAAAAAGTCAATTAAAAACAAATGGATCTTTTGCTGAGAGACTGTACTGCAAATTGTCAGTCCTCTCTGTGTTACACAGGAATTCTACTCTTAATGTTCTATAATTCTGTGGTTGCTGCAAGTATTTATAAGCTGGTATATCTGCATTAGGAACACCACACTGGAATAGCTACAGGACTTTACAAACAGAAGTGAATTGTAAGTAGTCAAGATACACAGGACAGATAAGGCAGCATTTGATTCTTCACAAGGACTGTGGTAAACCACTCACTGTCAAGACTATCAGGCAGGAAACACCAGGGAATCACTTGGAAATCTTTATTTCCATCAGCTGCATCAATCTACCAACAGAGCACACCATCATCACCAAGAAACATTTTCATCAAGAGAGCAACTGAGTTAATTCACCAGCTTTGAAAATAAAGATCTAACAAAAAATAAATTAAGAAGAAACCAGTGCATAAGACTTAGAAGAAGGGAAGACTTTACAGAAAAAGGTCTGTAAAATACATCAGCCCGAATCCCATATTTTATCATTGGGTTTCAAGGATAGCTCAAAGCTCTCACAAAAGATCGTGCGTCACTCAACCCCATGTTCTTCTTTCAGCTCAAGAGTGATGTGGTGAAAAGCCACTCCATGTCCTTTCATGATAACACCCCTAAGGCAAACCACTGTATGTAAACACCAGGTGCATGGCCTTGACAATATTTTTTTAAAAGTGTCTATATATAAATAAATAAAAATTGAGATTTTTCTATTAGGTACATATAATGCCAACAGAGTGCAGAGGAAAGACCAAATGACTCATTATAAAAATTTTTTTTTAACATTCTAAGCAGAAAATTATGCAGAATTAGCTGGCTTGGTGTGAAACTGTCTAACCCAGCCAAAATCAAATCTCTTGTTTCTTCATGCCTTGCCACTTTAGTAATGGTAAATTAGTCACTTCCTTCCATCTGGAATGAGCAGTTCACAGACTTCAGGTGTCTTTGGGATGTTTAAGCCCTTTCTTGCATAACCAGACAAGAATAGTTACTCCCAAGAAGGATTTGAGAAACGTGATGAGGGGGCCGTTTGTATCAACAATTACAGAAGTCCAGCAAACAGAGAAGTTTCTGCTCCAAGGGTATTCACCAATTTTACACAAAGCAATTAAAATACCCATTTGATCAGAAAGCAGCTGTGACTTGTTTACAAAACTCAGTCTGGTAGATCTGAGACAGTTACAGAATGTGTCAGTGGACAGAATGTCCTCAAGACCACAGGAAGAGTAGTAAGCATGTGGGGAATGTTCAGCTCTGCAGTGACCATGAAACTGCGGAGCTTGAGATCCTTGGGGCAGCAAGGAGGATGAGAAGTACACTCACTGCCCTGGACTTCAGGAGAGCAGAGGGTCTCTTCCAGGATCTCCCTGGTAGAGTGTCAGGGGATAGAGCCCTGGTGGGAAGAGGGGCCCAAGAGAGCTGGAAAACATTCAAGGATTACCTCCTCCAGGCTCAAGAACAACACACCCCTACAAAGAGGAAGTCAGGGAAGACTGCCAGGAAGTCTCCATGGATGAACAAGGAGCTCCTAGACAAACACTAACAGGCAGCTTAGCGACGGTGGAGGCGGGGAAAGTGGTCTGGGAGGAACACAGAGTAATTGTCTGAACAAGCAGGGAGATCATTAGGAAAGTGAAAGCACTGGCAGAAGCAAATCTGACCCAGGATACCAACAGTTTAAAAAAAAAAAAAATTAGGTCTATCAGCACTAAAGGAAAGCCTAGGGAAAATGCTGAGTCCTTCAGGAGGAATATGGGATACCTGGTTACCCAGGACATGGAGAAGGCTGAGGAGCTCAATGACTTTTTTTCCCCAGTCTTCACCAGCAAGTTTTCCAGCCACACTGCCCAAGTTGCAGAAGGTGAAAGCAGGGATTGGGAGAATGAAGTCCCACCCACTGTAGGAGAAGACCAGGTCTGAGAATGTCAAAGAAACCTGAAGGTGCACAAGTCCATGTGACCTGATGAGATACATCCACGGGTCCTGTGGGAATTAGTGGATGAAGTAGCTAAGCCACTATCCATCATATTTGAGAATATAGCAGTCTACTGAAGTTCCCACTGACTGGAAAAGGGGAAACCTAACTCTCATTTTTAAAAGGGAATAGGGGAGACACAGGGAAATGCAGGTCAATCAGTCTCATGTCAGTGTCTGCCAAGATTCTGGAGCAGATCCTCCTGGAAATTATGCTAAGGCACAGGGAAAATAAGGAGGTGATTGGTTGCAACCAACATGGCTTCACTATAGGCAAATAATTCCTGACAAATCTGGTGACTTTCTACAGTGGGGTTACAGCAGTGATGGGCAAGGAAAAGACAAGAGATGTCATCTCCCTGACTTGTGCAAAGCACTTGACACTGTGCCACATGACATCCTTGTCTCTGAGCTGGAGAGCCAGGGCTTTGACAGATGGACCACTTGGTGGATAAGGCATTATCTGGATGGTCACAGTCAGAGTTGCATGTTTAAATGCCTAAATTGATGTTAAAATGTCCAAATTGAAAGTAGCGACCAGTGACATTCCTCAGGGGTCAGTATTGGGACCAGTGTATTTAAAATCTTTGTTGGTGACACAGTCAGTAGGATTAATATGTACCCATAATTCCAACCGTAAAATAAAACACAAACTTAATCACTATTCTAAAGGAAAGCAACAGATCCCAAAAATGCTTCCATCCTAGTTTAAGTAAACGTCTTTAATGTTTAAAAGCAAAAGGAACGCTGATACAAACATGTAGCACCAAGCCATAGTAGAGATCATGTCTGACCTTGAAAAAGCTTTTCTTGGTATATACTTCAGGAGGAAAAAAAAAAGGACCATTTTCCTGTTAATGCTGTCATAAAGCCCACAGTGAATTACTAAAAATCATTACTTTTATGTTAAAAGCTCTCACAATGACAAGAATGAATTAGCAGGGGATGGGAAGTGCTTAAGAGACCCACCTCCACAAAACACTGCTGGGAATGCAAATGTCTAAAGCTTTGCATGCTTATTAATATTGCTCACTGTAGTCCCCTCTCTTTACATTAGCAAAGGAGAGCAGGTAAATTGTTGCAGAGTCTCCTTCCCCCCCCCACCCATTAAGAAGACTCCCTTCCTTATAAATACCTGTCACTCACCCCACAGCACGCTGGCTCGCCACTGACACTGAACTCTGCTAATAATGCTATTAATAACTACTGGTGAAAAAAACCTGCAGGGGTAGACAAGACTGTAGTGGCAAATAACGCATTGTTTCCTGTGCAGATGAGACAGTACCCTACTAGGGACAACAAGCCAGAGGAACTGAAGTTTCAGTCCTGGAAAAAGAAATCTACTCCTAAGAATTACTTCATGTGAGGCGGAGAAGGAAAAGGCAAATTTCAGCAAGTGAATGTAAGAATTGTTCAAAATTTGAAGTAATTGGTATCCCTCCTTCACGGAACATTAAAAAATCTAATTGCCTTAAGAAATTCTGCAAACAATCTTTACATGTTCACCAGAAACTACTATTGAATTGTAATCCATAAAACCTCTGAGATGTCTATAAATCATAAAAGTGGAACATTACAAAAATAAAACGCAACCTAGTAGCAGTAAAGCTGGCTGGCCCATTTCCTCCAAGTAAGTATGTTTTTAAGTTGGTCTTTCAACCAGAATATGATAGATAGCATTATAACTAACTACTGTTCTCAGGATGAGATTTTTTCACACAGCTAAAAAAGAACATTTACAACAGGGAATCCTTTGAAAAAACCCTAACATGTTCTTTATATTTGTTCCATTTCTATTTTTAAGGTCAACAAATTGCTGCATTCAGATGACAGATTTGGAAGTTATCTGCGAAAAAGATTTTTATGCGTTATACCAAAGTTTTATACTTAAAAACCCACGATTTTTCTTGTCCTCCTCAAAAGCACTCCCAAAATAGTTGTTACAGGACCTTCTCAGGTCTGCAGAACCAAATGCAGAGAAAGACCTGACCAATTTATTTTTTTTTTCATAAAAACATCCAAAATAAAACAAACAAGGGGCAAAGATGTAAGATGGAGCTACAAAGACATCTACTATGTCTTCATATTGCTCCCATCATCATACCCAATAGGTAATTTTAGTGCCATAAATGCGTAAATTTAGCACAGTTGCTTTCCAAATCTAGCAGGATGAAGAAATCCCATGAACTCCTACAGAAACAGCAGGTCCACCCAATCTCTGGGACAGGAGAACAAGAATCTAGGGATATTATAACATTGTTATGGGGAAGATCAGTACGGGTACCCTGGAAAGTATTTATAGTTTGGTTGTTTCTCTGTGATCCTGGAAGAAACTCGATGGAAAACAATAGCTGTTTTCAAGTAATTTACTGCAAATGACATTCATAGGGTTAGAACATACTTGTGGAATAGAGTTGTGCACAGTACTAATACGTTCTTGTTATCCTTGTATTTTTGTTAACAAAAAAGTACAGTCTTGCAGAACTTAGCAGATGAACTTAGATTTCTCATTACCATTAAATTACATGGGTCAGGTGGCTCATTTAAACTGAAAAAGTACCTACAACATCAGTATTACAGACTTCCTAACTTAAAGACTCGGATTGTCTAATATTAACCCAAGTTAAACATTATAAAAGAATCACACAACAGCCAGACACAAGAAACTTGTTCATAATGAACAATTAAACCCCAAGTCATTACCTAAGAGAGCTGTCTCCCCTTCCCATAACCTCTCACACTCACAATGGCAACATCAGCTCATTGCCACAAGTTGGACTTTTATCTAACTTGCTTTTTTTCTGACTTGCCCCCCCTTGCCTTTTTTTAAATAAAACTCCTTAGATTAATTCACAATAGAACTATTCTTCTGTCTTTATTCTCCTGTCTCCACTAGGTCCTCATTTACAAAGCACAATTTTTGCTTGGACTTGCCACAAGTTTCAGCAAACAGAAGTGATCATTACGGCTCTGGAGGTCTTATGTAACTTTCATTTCATAGATACTGGTAAATGGCTCAGTGAGCCACAAAAAAAAGCACCACCGTGCTTCAGCACATCCTCTTTATAAAAGTACACATTTTTATTAAAATGTCCCTCTAAATCATCACCACTAAGAACATAATTTGCTTAGAGCATCAAGTTGTTTCTGCCAGCCACAAATGGCAAGAGTGAGCAGTGTTGGTTACTACAGGAACACCTCATATCAATTTATGTGTGCTCTCTTCTTCTCCCATCCTAATACTCAACTAGAATAATTTTTGAAGAAATGGATATTCCAGCTCCCACCGGCAAAAATAGGTCCTTCTGCCACAGAAGAGAAGTATCTCAGAAGATACACTATTATATCTGGTTAATGCACCGTAAGTCCAGTTGTAAAAACTTCATCTACATGCAT
Source organism: Picathartes gymnocephalus (assembly GCA_013390045.1). Taxonomy (NCBI): domain Eukaryota; kingdom Metazoa; phylum Chordata; class Aves; order Passeriformes; family Picathartidae; genus Picathartes; species Picathartes gymnocephalus. The sequence goes on from WEKY01021667.1 coordinate 72,614, forward strand.
CAAATAGCTTCCAAAAGAACAAAACTATTTAAAATAATTGTCTGCAAAACTAGCTATTCATGTTTTATTTCTGTCCAGATTGCCCTACAGCTTCTACATTGTGATATAACTTGCCAACATATCATGCAATACTGGAAAATCAACAGAGAAATTCACTGGATGTACAAAAGGAAAGGGAAGTTGAGGGAAATTCCAGTGTGAATCACCATTGACGATCCTTGGAAGGGGAAGGGGAACAGAAGGGAAAAGAGGAACAGAAATAGCTCCTCCTATAAAGAATGCTCCTCTATTGAAAACTAAACCAGAGCTGGAAAGAGTGGCCGTGGATTCCTCAGACAGATGGTGTCAATAGATCTATCTATTAATCACTCTGGCAGCAGAACCATGGTGATGGGGCTCACAAAAAGCCACTTAAAAACTCCACATAAACAAAAGAGAAGTACATTAAGAAGTTAATTCAGCTGTCCAGCACAAGACACTGTTTCCCACATATCACATAAAACCCACTACCGTTCATTCCAGTTTGCACTTTCTGCTGCAGTTTTACAGACTGTGGTAGATGTGGACTCAAAGTAATCCCCGTGAGGGACAGCTGGGCTTCCCAGGTGAAACGCTCAGACCTGAGGGCTCTCCTAAGTCCTTCTGCACCTTTGCTTTTGTGTAGGAACTGACAACACACAGTGCTCTTTCCTCAGCGATGTGACACTTAAAACTGGAAATCATGGTGGCTTCCCCTGGTACTGCAGGATGTTTAATTCCTACTAACATGATCACGGAATCACTGAAGTTGAAAAAGACCTTTTGGAACATCCAGTCCAACTAGCACTGCCAAGTCCACCACTAAACCATGTCCCTAAGTGCCACATCTACATATTTTTTAAATGCCTCCAGGTGTGGCGACTCCATCCCCTCCCCAGACAGCCTGTTCCCTTCCTGTGAAAATTTTTTCCTAATAGCCAACCTAAGCTTTCCCTGGCCCAGTTTGAGGCCATTTCATCTTGTCCTATTGTTTGTGACCTGGGAGAAGAGACCCAGCCCCACCTGGCTGCATCCTCCTTTCAGAGAGTTACAGAGAGCCATAATAAGGTCCCCTCTGAGGCTCCTTTTCTGCAGGGGGGAAAAAAAAAAAAAAAAACAAAACAAAAAACCCCCCTCCAGCTCCCCCTCATCAGACTTGTGCTCCAGACCCTTCACCAGCTCTGTTCCCTTCTCTGGACACATGTCCTTCTTGCAGTGAGGGGCACAAAACTGAAGCCATCATTTGAGGTGTGGCCTCAGCAGTGCCCAGCACAGAGGGACAATCCCTGCGCTGCTCCTGCTGCCACACCACTGCTGCCACAGGCCAGGTGCCATTGGCCACCACCTGGGCACACAGCTGCCTCATGGTCATCCTTCCTTACATTTTAAGTAATCAATTCTTTATTTTTAAATGCTGTAACTTTAAATCTACCTGGTCTAATTCTCTGAATTGACATTTCAGAGGTGTGTAATGCCAACAGATATAAGTAAGATATTCTTAAGCAAAAACACTTGAATATAAAACCCTTTACAAACCCTACCAACTTCATTAGTTTCTACTGAGACAAAGCCTAGCAGGGGAAAGAAGCCATCCAAAATAAAATAAAATGAAAAATAGAATTATGATATTACTATTGTAAAACAACTTATTTTCATAGAACATGGTAGGTTAAAACCAGCTGAATTTGACAAAGTAGCTAAATGCAACAGAAACAAAGTCGACTTTGTTTTATACATTAGCTATTAATTGGAATCCATCTGTTTAAGTTCAACACGTATATTTTGCTCTATCAGAAATTAAATATACTTTAAAAATACATATTCTTAGGATTACTCTCTTCCTCTCTGTTGGTTCACTGATTAAAATAAGCTGTAGCAATAATGTTAAACAGTCCTTTTGGTGGCTGGGAACTCAAAGATGCATTTTTAAATCTCAGAAATATTTGGAACATTCATGAAGTCAGAGTCCATCCCACTGCCCTACTTTATCCCTCCAATAAGAAATTTAACTGAGAGAAGCTATAGTTGAATCCTGGGGTTTTTTTCCTTTTAAGCAGAGGCAGATGTTTAACACAGACACCCATTCTCACAGAGGACAGATGTCTAGCTCCAACAATCTTGGCTGTCAGGCATGTAGAAAGGAATGCCTAAGTCAAACAAAGACAAGGTTGGTCTTATCACAGGTGATGCATATGGTCAGAAAACTCCTTGGAAAATGATCAAGAACTAAGAGCCGAAGAATTATAATTTAATTACCCACAACAAAGCATTCCACCTGCCTAGCACAAAATCTGAGTCATGCAGTTGCTGCTTTAATTAGAAAAGAGTCATTGGTTATAACTCTGCCTGCACTAGCATGGCAAATGTATCTTCAAGAAAATCTTCCCTTTGTTTCTGTGCTAGAAGGGAAGGGTGCTCTGAAAGAATCCCCAGGACACCCTTGAAGAGGGGCCATAGCTCCTGGAGGTGAGTACAGAGTCACACCCAGGCTCAGGAAGGCATCAAGACCTTAGTCTGTCTGTAAGATCTAAGTCTGCCCAAACCATACATACATATAGAGAAAACACAATATGAAAAATACCAATGACACAAGTCTCCAAAACTCCTCTCTGTCCCTGAAGTCCATCTTTGGTCTTTCCTTGAAGCTGGATCCTGAACTGCAAGCCCCACATGAGGCTGTTCTTAGAGGATCCGTCTGATAATGGAGAACCACCATCACCCTTACAGCGTTTCCCATTGAAACTAATTATAACAGGTATATACAGTCATCTACAAGGACCTGCTTGCATTTACAAAGGATCTTAACCCAAGAAAGGTAAAAAACACTTTCTATACTTTAAGACTATTGCTATAAACCATTTGTAAACTATTACACTGCTACTTCCATCAATCTTATAACACTGAATTCCAGGCTTTGTGTTTATGTTTTGAATCCAACTATGTTTATCTGAAAAATCATTTGGTTTCTACTGAACCACAACACTGACACACATACACACAAAAGGCAGCTCCTGGCATTTCCTGCTGTTTATACAAAAGGCAAGAGCAACACTGCTCTGTACCCAGTGTTATGCTAAATTTTAATTCTCTCAGTTTTATGCTGTTGGACATGCACTTCCTTTAGGGAAAGGGAAGGAACAGGAGCAGCGTGGCCTTATGTTCACACAGCAGAATCAAGACAGGTAGAGCAGTAAGAGAAGAGAATGTGGATGCATGGGGAAGAGTGGCACTTCCTAAGGAAACTGCAGCATTACCATAGTAATGCTTCAATTAGTGCCTCAAACAGATGTAGAAGGAATCAAACTAAAAATGCTTAGCAATGTGTATGGGAAGGACAATTATATATTTTTAAAATGGCACTTTCTATTTTAATGGAACAGAAAATTCATTTTATAAACAACATTCTCCTCTATGAAATTTCCCAAATGCTAACAAGCTTTTTAAATATAAATATTCAAGCTACACCTTTTTTTTTTTTTAAATAAACACAAGCTTCATTATCTTAATAACACTCTTCATTTTTTCTTTAAGGCTGAATATTTTCTCTGAGAAAACACTCTCCCCCGCTCTAGCGTGCCTAAACCTGTGTTTGTAATGAAGGAGACAGGCAGTAGTAAAGGATTAAAGGCTTGTCTAAAAGGAATTGCTGAAAATTGTCAAAACTATTGGCTACTCATGAGAAGGATGAATGTGCTAGGGGAAAAGAAAAAACAAGAATCACAAGAGACTTCTATTTGTATGGTATGCAAGGATGAATCCGTTTCACACTAAATAACTGGGTATCATCAACATAAAATATGGCAGTTTGTGATCTGGAAGAATAGGTACAACCTGACACCTATCTCAGAGAAAGGATTTGAAGCCAGACAAAGATTTTGGAAGGAAAATATAGAAACTTTTACCTGAGGACAATGGATTTGCATCTGGGATTCAAGGATCCAATAAATAACCTAGCTCCATAGCTAGAACACTAATGCACCAAAGAAGTAGAAAACATAATTGCCTATTATCTTTAAGAAACATTCCTTATAATAAAGTCTGCTACTTAAGTGAGAAAATGTATTTTCAGGATATACCAAAATAAACTAGCAAAATTTATTTCCTTTCTACAAAAGCATTCGGAGAAAAGACAACCAGTGAAAAAAGCTGACCAAGACACAGTCATGAGGATCTGCATTCACCAATCAAAAAATATAATACAGAGAGAGCTAAAACTTATAAAGGACTTGAAACAGGCAGTAGACCAATACCTGGCTATTTATCTGCCTGTTTAAAAATACTATAAATCTCCAGCTATCTACCCTGAAATATGTTGGACCTGAAAAGTCATACTAGATTAGTCAGGTTAACAATTCCCCAAACTAGCTCTTTGTCAATTCTGACACACACTGACATATGAGTGCATCAAAACCAATTGCCATATGGAGCCTCAATTGTTCTAGCAAGTACTTGATTTTTGCATGATTTTATTTATCAAAATTACAAACTGAACTTTGAAGTCTATTCCCAAAACAAATTGTTCTCACTTCATAGAAGGCAAGGAAGGAAAGAAAGAGCTTATCTTTAGAAACTAATAAAATTTTTGCTTACAAGGTTTACTCCTTAAGAGTTCAAAGTGAAAAAGTAGGATGAAAAAAATATAATCAAAATAGTTAAGATTTTATCACTCTGGTGAAGATATCTTAATACAATGAGATATATATTACTAAATATAATCTAGAGAAATCTTGCCTTCTTGCTTCTCTTGAAATTCAAAAATGCTCTTTTTTTAATTATGTTGAGAAAATGTGTAATTTTGTAGATTTCAATCACAAATATTATACTAAAAGTCACATGATTAATACCAACACATTCCAAGCAGATGTGACATTTCCTACACAATTCCAATATAATAAGGTAGTTAAAAAATATTACTACATAAAAGCTGCAATTTTTCTTGTTGGTAGCAGTTCTAACTACTGTAAACCTAACATCATGTTAACACTCCTATCATGGACAAATAAATCCAATCCATATTTCCAACTATATCTGAAAGTATCCAAACCTTATCACGGGAAGAGCACTTGTAACATTTTAATAATCCAACATCCTATTTTCTGTAATACACATCAGCAGGGAAGATTAAGCGAATATCCAATACTTCTCAATTATCCCTAATAGAAGATAAATGCAGTGAGGAACAGATAAAGAATTCTGTGGGTTTTTTTGTTTTGGCGTGGTTTTTTTGTTGTTTCTCTTTTTAAATATTTAAAAGTACACACATACACAGTAAAACAAATGGAACTAGTCCTTCATTGTTAAAGGATATGTAAAATATTTATCCCTAACACAACATTCCTTCAACTGTGAGACTGAAACCACTTCCTTACGATGGCAAGATAATATCTGCTACACTCTAATTTTCCATTAATGTTGTTGAATGGAGTCTTGTTCCAGGGCTACACCCAAAAAGGTAAAATTATTTCAAAAGCCAGTATGTAGCTATTTTAATAAATCTCGTTCTTCAGACTCTCTATCAAGTTCCTTCATGCTAGAAATATTTCCTTAAAAACCAAATACAGCTAGAGAAGCACTTACTTTTTAGTGAATGCACATAATTAGAGGTGGCCAATGTATCAGAGAGGCCTGATACAGAGGAATTAATTAGCTCAAGTGCTGAATACTTCCCAGATTGCTATTGCTTCTGATGGCTGGGTGCTGTGATCTTCTTCCCTGGCTGTCATGGCATTCTAATTGGTGATTTCTTAAGCCCATTAAAGCAAACAAACACACACACAATAACCGCAAAGAAAACCCCCCAAAAACAACAACCACCAAACCACAACACAGCCACAAAAAACAACACAAAACTAGCCTGAACCTTAGGTTCAATTTAAACCAGGTCAAACCAAAAGAGCCCATAAAAGCATCTTTATTCAGTCAATGCAAAACAAAAGTGAAGAAAAATCTTGAATAAATCTTTCCAGATTCCAGCTAATTAAAACATACACTCCTTAAATTACAGTTCTGTTGATATCCCACACGTAACACACTAGCAAGAAGAGGTGAATACATGACACGAACAGCTGTTTAAATGCAGTTTCCAAAAGAATCTATTTGAAAATTCTGATGCCCTATATCAGGTTCCAATTCAGAAATAAATTTCAATTCAGTCTTCACCTTTTTCCCCAAATTTCTTTTCATTTATGAGGAGAATCTTCTTAAGTTTCATGGGTTTTAAGTCTACATGCTTACAAGCCTGACATACTCTCTAAAACTGAACCGTATCTCTGGAAACTAAGAAACTTTATATACAATCTTTCAGGTGTGTGTGCACACTAGCACACACCTTTTGACAGTTTTCACAACCAAACTGTGGAAACATTCATGGAATTGCCTGGGTTGGAAGGGACCTTCACGATCATCCTGTTCCAATCCCCTGCCATGGGCAGGGACACTTCCCACTAGACCAGGTTGCTCAGAGCCCCATCCAACCTGGTCTTGAATATTGCTTTTTTTAGTTCAATTCACCCCAGAAACAAACAGGCCTCTAATTCTCTTACCTGGTGTGTAATGACATCAAAAACAAAGTTTAGGAGGAAAGGATTTTGGTTTGACACCTGCCCTGAAATTGGGTATTAGCCCTCAAGACTGACAAGTCATTTCACTGGCTACAAATATTAGCAAAATTGCAGTATTAACACTGACAATATTTAACCCAACTTCTTAAACAGAAATGGCTTTTGATCCTACTTTATCCCCAAGGGTATTACTTCATATTTAAAAAAAAAAAAATAATTAACTTGGTATGTAACTTAAGACTAAAATAATAATTTCCTACACTACAATATACATAAAGGCATAATTTTGCTTAACAGTTGCCAGGGAACTATGCACGTTCCAAAACATACCAGATACATTATATAATATCTGACTTTCAAAACAAAATACATATGTATTTCTGAGACATACCTTAACATGTTCAAAGAAAAGTTAAGCTGTAATTAAAATAAGTAGGGCAGGGTAAGCAAAACATCTGGAATAGACAGCTTTAAAAAAAAACCACACCAAACCCCTAAGTGAGCACTAAATGACAGAGCAATCACACAACCAACACGCCAAACCAAGAAATTTTCTGTTGTTATCTCCCACAACACTATCCATGCTAAGGAACCTCAGGTCAAGAAGGAAGTACCTGCTGAGGAAGTCCTGCACACAAGGCTTGTTTCTGATTAATTAGTGGAGGTCACACATTGCTGAGGTCCTCTCTGTCTCTGTCCCTCCATCACCCTTGCTGTGTTAAACATTGCTTCACAATCTGCTGACATCCAAGTGCCTTCCTATCCCCACTGATCTGGAGCTAGAAAATGACTTCCCAATCAGCAGGAACACAGCTCAGGGCAGACCTTTGGAGCAGCACTGCTGCTGCTGTCCAGCTATGTACAGAAGGCAGGAGAATGCCCATGCTGTGAAGAAGACACCAAACAAACAGGTACCTGTGCTGGAGGATGTGCCCTCGTTGCAGGCAAATGTGAGAGAGACCTGACTTACTTCTGATTGCAGCCCTTGAGAATTTAAGGCCATGCTTAGGTTACCCTAAACACAAAACCACACAGAATCCTGCTTCCTTATATAAACAAAGCACATTACAAAGCTGGGAAAAAAGAAATATTGAGGAGTCTCTCTTTGCATTTAGCTTTCTTTACAACCCTGAATTCACACAGCCAGGAGACGACATGTCTGATGATTCAAAGATTCTCTTAGGAGTCCTAGATACACATGGTAACCAGTCTTACAAAGTCAACCAGGATGCAATTCACAAAAAAACCCCAAGCGAAACACAAAAGCAAAACACCCTCAACCTACAATGTGACAATACTTGATATCATTTTGAATTACCCAGAAAAAATTTCAAGCTAAACATTTAACTTGAAGTGCCTATAGACAGGGGAAAGTAACAAAGATCCTGATCACGTGTTTATGAAATGCTTAAAAAGTAAAATCCTGCTGTATTCCTGGAACTATGTGATCACAAAAATAAGAAATACACATTAAAGAATAAACATTTTGCATAGTTGCACCTAGTGTAAACACAGAACCATTGGTATGCAAAGCACCTCATGTAAGAAACTTCAATACATCTGCTAACAGGAGGAACCAAAGCACTGGACAGTGAAGAGCTGCAATTCAAACTGAACAAAACAAAATCTTCCAGGCCCACAGACACTTAGAACAACATTAAAACCAGGTAACCAGGTTATCTCACCAGCTGGAAGAGTTTAGTCTTAAGAGTCCCTGGCTAGAGCTGAGTTATTAAGAACAACAACAAAACTGAGTCACTTGGCATCTTCTTTCCTCATTTAATGCACACATTTCCAACAGGTGTGTATGCAGTACACTACGGAATTAAGCTTTTTTCTTTTTATTTGTACTTTTTTAAAGTAGTGAACAGTCTAGTCACTAAAAGCCTCTGACCCCTCCGTAAGATTTACAGACAGCATTACTCGATGACAGTAGATTAGGAAACTCTAATGGCTTAGTTGCTCTGACACAGCTTTTGCAGTCACCAGATTTGCCATCTAGCTTGCCAAAACTGCCAGAGTTTTCATTTGCTCTGCAAGGTTATTATTTTTTGAACAACAGAAAACTAAGTGTTACCGGTCTCGCAATTTCCTGGGACATACATTTGCATCTATAAGGATCAGGCTGATCCAAGCCTGCCTTTGTGCATTCAAAACTACTTCAGCAGAGCATACAGCCTCATGAGCCTCACCAAAGGTGTAACCAGTCCATATCCTGTTCTTTTACTCTTTAAGAGCATCAGGTAAACACCAACTACAACAAAGCCAAGGAAGCTTTCAGGGTAGAACACTGTTTATTTCATTCTCACTAGACATATTAAAATGCCCAGGATCTATGATGCCTCTGTTCTGTGAGCAAGGCAAGTGTTAGCAGTCTCCACCAAAAGCAATCTTCAGCCTCCTCCAGCTAGAAGCTGCTAATTATGCCAGTCATGCTGAATGCTGACTGACAGTTTCGTGCTGTGAAGTGATTCCCACTCATTTTATTAGCAAAGAGAGGATCTGGAGTGAGAAGCTGAAACATCTATTATCCCTTTATTTCCAAAACAGCAACAGTTTACAAGCTTTCTCTCAGTAAATAAAATTCTACTTTCACTAAGCACCATTGGGATGTAGGAATGTTAACTTCTTCCTCAGAAGAGAGAGAGAAGAGAATAAATACAAAACCTCACTGGTTTTGAACTTCTCCTGCTGCATAAGCACTTCCCTTTGAGTTTTCTAGCTGCTCATCTACTCCGGCAGATTCTCAACTGACCTAAATTAACAGTGGCTCATTGACTTCACTAGAACTACATTCACTTACAACACTTAGAGTTGACCTGCATTAAAGCAGCATTTTCACACCAAGGAAGAGCTGCCTAGAGCCAGTCGGAGCCAGGAACTGCAGGGAGTTTCTTCCTCATACTTAATCATGATATTGAACACTCGTCTTCCTCTTCTGCAAGAGCCTGCAGCCCTCTTTCGTGACAGCTCATACAACCAGACACTTGGAACTGGGCAGCCCCAGCCAGCTCACAGCTGGGGGATGGCTGCACAAAGCCTCTGAAAGCCTGAGCAACTGCCCTGGAAACTTCTGGGAGGGAGCGGTGCCTCTGCTTGCCAGACTAAGCTCCACAACTCCACTTCCAGTACAAGTCTTATGGGTTATGCCAGCCCTCCTTCTTTAACCAGTCAGAGATATGTTCTGTCTGGAGCTGCTGGTTTGCTCTGGCTGGTGATGTACCATAATGAAAGGAAGCTCAACACAAGGAGTCAGAGATGAGGCAGGGGGAAAAGAAACAAAATTCCTGTCATTCGGAAGGGAGAACTGTTGGGGGTATCCCTATGCCCTTGAATTTTTTCTCTACCATGCATGAATATATAATCCAAACCACTAACAATGAAAACAATCAAACCCCACTACCACTGGAACTAAAAGAATATTAGTATACTTGGGGAGATGTGCAGCAAGATTCAAGGTCTGGTTAGACAGAGCTCTAAGCAACCTGATTAAGATGTCCCTGCTCATTGCAGGCGGAGTTGGACAAGTGACCTTCAGGAGGTCCCTTCCAACTCAAACTATTCTACAATTCATGAGTGCAAGAAATATAAGCACATGAACTCCCCATCAAAAGAAAATATTTTTCAATGGACATAACTAGAAATACAAAATTCTATGACGAAGTCTCAGTTTGAACCAGAGGCAAAACCAAACAACTGCCTACCTGCAGATTTTAAGGAATAGGCTCAGGGAAAGCTACAGAGATGCTACTGCACAAAGCTGAACACCACAGAATCACTCAGCAGCAACAGGCATCCCCAACAGAAGCCTGTACTTCACACTTTGCACCTTTCCCCATCAACTGGTTAGAAGAGGATATGGAGGCTGCACTCAAATTTTGGTATCAAATGAGTATATCTTGGTTCTGGATTTGTTTTCTTCTGGGGTTTTTTTCTGTTTTTTCTTTTTGGTTGTTTGAGGGGTTTTGTTGCTGTTGTTTGGGGTTTTTTTAATTATCTTAACTTAGTTAAATCAATTCTTATACTTACCAAGGCATGACACTGTTTACATAAGACTAAGTGCAAAACCCTGACCTTTGTATTTCCACCATGACCTCAGAGCACAGAGCCCACTCACCCTAGCCCAGTTCTTACAACTTTAATTATGTTCGACAAGGCTGCTGTGCTTTAAAGGTATCATTTACCGAGACTAAAAGATGTTTATTTTTATTCCCGCTAATCACTTCCCTTTTGTTTCGTTTCATTTATACACCCTGGCTTTTGCACTCAGAACGGCTATCAGATTAGATCACTTCAGATGCGGCTGAACTGAATAGTTTCTTATGCTACTATGTAGTCCTATAAAAATCCACACTATTTAACTTTCAGCTAATGTAAATAGAATCGATCACAGAAGTTCAAAAGAGCTTCCCAACTGCTAGGCTGTTTAAGAAATAAAGGGTGAGTGAGGGCAATACATGGACAGAGGACAGGGACAGACCCTACCTGTCTCATTACTTACAATTTTAACATCATAAATCAGGCTGATACCTTTAAAAAAATATTCCAGCCTTTCCATGTTACTTTCCTGCCATTTAAAAAATGGCCATTCTCTTCCCACATGCTGTTGAACTCACAGTTTCAGGAATACAGCTAAGTCAGAGAATTGAGTGAAAATCCAAGTTATCAATGCTGCTTTAAAACCATCTAGAAGAAAACCTTAAACACACTACTAGAGTTTTATGTGTTACTTCAACAGGTTCTTCGAATTATTTAATGGCATTATGAGGAAATCTACAAAAATACATTAATGCTAAAAGTTAAGCTATAATAGTTTAAAGCCATTATCATTTAGTTTATCATTATCACTTAGTTTAAAGCCATTATCCTTTCATTTTACGTTTAGATGATGAAGAGCCTAAGAAAAGTTATTAGATGTAGTCTATTTAGTGGAACTTCTAAATTGAAGTAAAAAGTATGTAGTTTTAACTTTATGGCAAAGTGAATAATATTCCCGTTTTCTTTTCCACACCACAAGCTACTTGCTCATTAGACACAAATGGGTAAAAAACAAGAGTTTCTTTGTTTGCATACATTAACTTAAAGCTGTAAAACTCATTCAGCCAAACTTTCACCTTTAAACCTTAACCTGATTTGTAACAACATTTGTAGCCTCTAAAATTACACTGCATGCACCCAGACAGAGTTAATCACCCTTCACTTTTGATGCACAGAATAATGATCTACCTCTTAAACTTGAGCCCTTAAAAGCCTGAAGAAAACTGCAGACATATCTGTGTCTTAAATCAGTAGTGAAATAACAAAACTCTACCCAGCAGTGACCAGTTGAAAAGCAAAACAAAAAGAAACATACAACTTGTAGCTCATGGAAGTTGTAAATAAGTGCATTTCAAGTCTCCTTAGATGAAATTCTTGCCTCCCAGCACATGCTATTGATCAGACACCTGGTACTTCTAGGAAAAAGGACAAGTCACAGGAGAAGGTCTGGTTTTATTTTTAGTGTAATTTAAAACTTCATAGGGAAATTAAAAAAAGAGAAGAAATTTAGAAGAGATTTGAAAATTACACATTCTAAAACCTGATGAACTTACTCTCATTTTAAATTTAGAATATATTATGGCTCCCTTCAAATACTGTCTAGAAGGCATTAGATTGTACTAGTTTTCAAAACTGAGCAACAGTGATAGTTGTGATTTTTTAGATAGTAAAAATACTCAACTATGGAAAACAAACTCCTGGATTTAAGTATTATACTTCCCTAAATGCTACCAAAAGAAAAAAAAAAAAAAAAAAAAAAAAAAAAAAAATCAAACAAAGCAGACAAAAATGAGAAGCTATAGCAAAATCAGTTTGGTTGTTCTGGAAGCAGGAGAAAGATTGACTACCACATAAAAGACACCAACAGCACCAACAACACACAAGAAATTCCATCTCACAATCAATGAAAAAAGGGAACCTAAATCACAGAATTTTATAAGCCATTAAATGCTTCTCATTTTTTAAGTTAAGAACAATTAGTAATCATCTCTTTTTCCCCACTGTTAAGGTTTCTCTGTAACATCATGTAGAGTAAGTGACACACAACTTGAGCTTCTCCAAAGCAAGATAAAAACTGACATCAACAGTTAAACCTCCTTTGACTTTAAGAGGCTGAGAACTCATCCAGATTTTGTTTTATCTCCTCAGGCCACAAAAGGAATGAGCTGTTGCTTCTCTTTCATTTATGCTAATAAAGGAGAAGGAGCTATTTTTATTTTCTCTTTATTACTACTTTAAAAAAAAGGAATCCTCAATTTGAAACAAGTTTTAACGAGTAGGATAAAGTCTGTACACATAATGCACTGGGTGGAGTAAAAGCCCTCAGAAACACAGCACAGAGCCAATAATGGACTTGTCGCCAACACCCTGTGATTTCATGACTGCCAGAACAAAAACAAATGCCACGTTCAGTTCATTGTAAGGAAAGGGACTCATTAACTTGATGTGGCTTTTTACTTGACCTTAGTAAGGTGAGTAAAATAAAATTTCATTTTATGAGATTTGAAATGATCAGCTGCATGCCTACAGGAATTGTGACGAAACAACCAAGTGAAATTACTAACTCTGTACAGTTCTAATTATTACTAGACTGTAGGTCACTGTGAGTTTCTAGCTGAGAGATTGCTGCTTTCCTTCCTGTAATAAGGTAACAGACAAACAAACCCTAAGTGTCTTTCTGGAAATTGATGTAAAATAAAATGTAAATTTCTGTCAAAGATATTTTAGGGAGCTTCATCCCCTAGTGGGTAGAAATTAAGTGGAATTCTATTTTAGCTCCAGAAGGATAATATCTTATTCTAGCTCCCTTTTATTTTCTACCTATATGAATTTGCTGTGAAAAGGCCACCGTTTTTAGCAACGGCACCATTTAACGATGCCACTATTTTCTTCTTTCCACAATTCTGGAAAAAAAACAACAAAACCACATCTAAACACTTGAACACACACTTAAAGGGTTTCTGTATTTGCTCCACTAAAAACCTGAAAGTAAACAGAAGGGTGTTCATATCAGTACTGTAATCCTCCTACAGCGTAACAGCCTTTGAACATTTTGAACATTTATTCTTGATATGACACCAAGCTACATCACCATTCTGCTCAGCAACTGCCAGAATCACACTTAAGGAAAGTTAAAGTGCTCGCTACTTCTCTAAGCTTGTTTCACTTTATATGTTTCAATATTTGCTTTCCCTACAGGTAACACAGATTAACATTCATGAGAGGGAGAGAAAACAGAAATCACTATTTTCTGAAGTTTTCTAAAAAGCATAGTACTCACCAGCAGCAAAATCCCATCCTGCACACTCCTTCCCATTTCAAAGCCTGCATTGCTACATGCACGTTAGGAAAGTCACAAAATGCTCCTCAAAACAATTACTCAGAAGTTCGCCTCTTAGTTTCTAAGCTTAATAGGAGCACTTAACAGATCACTCCTCGTATCAAAAGGTAGGGAAGACTTCATTCTGCCGTCTATATTAAAGAGGTAAATAAAACAATGGTTCCTTCTTTCTGCTTTGCATCTACTTTTAAATTTCTCCTTTTAATTTTTAAAGGCTGTATAACGTGAGCAGTGAGCCTCATTAATCACTACTGAATGATTTAACCCAGCCATTCAGTTCCAGATGCCACTCGGTGCTAGATATGCTAACTCCTTCCAAGCTTCACCTCCTTTTGCAGTTGAAACCATAATTTTCCACATTGGTGAAGACAGGATTTTACTCCATGCATGGGGCCTCTTGCCAATCACTTTTATGCCTAGCACAGAGCAAGTTTCACTCCACGGTTAGATCAGACCTTTTTGTTCAACCTGTTCATTATAACTATATTCTCTCCTACACTCTGCTGCTACAGCCCCACAGTCCCAAACTGCACCCTCTCCTGTGCCAGCTCCTGCTTTGGGATGCAAAAAGTAAAACAGTTTGTTACTATCCCTACTTGTTTCCTCACACTGCTTTTATTTTTTTTATTTTTTTTTTCCCCCTTTATCACCTCCTACCATTAAACACTCATTATGAAGTATCTGTCAACTGCCATACCCAGTGCCTTAGATACATTCCAAAACCAGAAAGTTGGACTGACAGAGTTGTTTTGCAAGTGGGAGGTGAGGGGAGAAGCATTCAGAATTTGCATATCCCACTTCGGAACCTGCCTGGCATCCAAGAGATCTCCTAGCACAAAACTACACCAGGTGCCTAATTTAATACCAGGTGCCAAGAGGTTTTGATAAAAGAAAATGCTTGGTGACATTGCTGAGAACATGATCCAAAACGTAGTATTTTAGGACCCTGAATTATGTTTTCATCACATAAATACAGGCCCAAATGTGGATTTAGGGGCTGCTATCCTCATCTTGGACTTACATGCTTGAGTTTATTTGGCCAACAGGAGATGTCTGGGTTGAAAAGTCTGCTTTTGACCTGTGCTAGTAAAATGAACTACTAAAGTGGCAAGCTGAGAAGTTCCTAAAATAATACATACTCAAGCACATTTCTGACTGGCTTCTCACCCTTCTCAGAGCTAGAGAGGCCCATGCAAATTCAAAATTATACAGTTTTTTTCAGTTAATTGGCTCTTAAGTCAATATTCACTACAATCTCAATTTTCAGACAGGCTAAGAACCCACAATGATCCACAAACATTTGCAACTGAAGATAAAGTCAAACACTTTAGGCAATTTAATTTAAACACTAGAATCAAGATTTTCAACAGGCACTACTGATTTTAAGTGGCTCCAAATTTAGATTGTAGGTTCCTAACTTCAACAACTCACAAGGACTCCAAAAATCTGAGGTCTAGGGTCTACTGAAAACCTAGCCACTCTTTCAAGCATGTCCACCTGGTCACTATCAAACACCATTTCTTTCTCCCTTCACCTACATCCACAACAAAGTGAAGTTGAGCCAATGAACATCTTTAGGCCTACATTAAATACCTGGCCATGTATTAAAACCTCATTTCTAAGATAAAAACTGTTAATGTCTATTGTGCTAGTGTAGAAGCAAATAGTAAAACGAAAGTCTCCTATACTTGAATTTATAACCATGAAGTGCTCTATGTGTCTAATCTTCAACATGAAGGCATTTAAGCAATTAGATAAGAGGCAATATAACTAATCCAGAATCTAAACTAAATACCTTGCCTGAGGATATGCAAATTTCAGAAGGCACAAAAACACCAGCCAAGCAAGTTCTAATGCAGTATTAGCATGAAACAGTTTTAACAGTATTAAAGAAATCACAATTCTGATTTATGTACAAGACAGTCAAGGGAGCAGAAGACAAAGACTACAAAATAGAGCCACGTGAAAAGTACACAGACTATACAGTTCTCTCAGATGGCTGTCATGGATAACTCCAGCCTGCATTGGTTAGACTGATCCCTGCCATACCCTGCATGAACATCTAAAGACATGGGCTGTTCCAAAACTGAGCTTATTCCACTGCTAATTCACTATGCAGGAGAAAGAAAATAAAATATCAAGTTTAAGATTTTAAATCCAGAGCTCAGTACAGGCTTGTCAGATTTACAGATCTTTAATCTATAGTCTGGGGTGTTCATATTATTTTAATCATTCACAATATTAGCATTAGACTTAAGGTAATGCACTACTATATTGAGCAAATACTTCCCAACAGAAAAGGGTAGCTTGAATAATTTTGCTTATCTGACTGTTCATTTCTTCAAAGAAAGCATTTGTATTTCAAGACTGCAGCAGTCCAGAAAACATGCCTGTTTTCTGATTAAGAATATTCATACCACTTCAATAAAAATAATGTATTCAACTACGCATTTTGGTCTAAGCTGAATTTATAGTAAGTTGTACTAAAATTAAATGCTCTATTTATTTAATTTATAAGTATTTACTTAAACATAAATAAATATAAACATTTAACATAGCACAAAAAGCTCTATGCCCATCTAGAGGTGTAAAGTCTGGTGGCAGAACACAAGACTTAAATAGAAGTACCTGTTGGAATTCACCTCTACCACCAGTGCGCAAATCATAGAGGTTCTCTCCTGTTGTTTAGATATGAAATCCAGTAATTTTTCATGGAATTTCTTTGAATGTTAAGTAAGGAAGAAATCTTCAGCAACACAATCACTATTATGTGAAAGTACAGATGCCAATACAAGCGTTCTATACATGTCAGCCTTCTGAATGAGAAGATAAATATCTAAGATACCTCTATTAAAAAAAAAAAGTTTTATGCACTAGCTGCATAGATTTTACATATATAAAAAATCCCTTAAGATAAAACCCAAATGTGTTAAAAATGAGGTAGGAGGTGACATCCATGCTACTGGTGTTACCAAAATCCATGTTCTGAACATTTGTATCTGAAGGTCAAGTGCATGCCCAAGTTGCACCATGAGGACCTCCACTCCTCCAACAGCACATCCTTCCACTAAAACCTAGATAGAAAAGTGCTCAAGTTCTGTGTAGGTCTTCAGGTGGTGGTGCTGAAAGAAACCATGAGTAAGCTGGAGGAACTGAAACACAGTTTTCATAAGGACACAAGACTGCTTTATATACTCTTTAAACAAACTGATCTTTTATTTAAATCCACAAGCACATTCTCTGCCTATTAACAGTACATTCTCCTTTCTAATTTTCCACGCTTCTGCTTCCAGAAAACACAATTAACATTACTTCCCCTTAATATAAAAGGCAAAAGGTTTTCTCTTCTCCTCCTCAGCATAGTTTGCCTCCTTTAGGTAAGGCCCTTTAAGGTTATACCATTCCATAAAGCATCCTGTCCTCAGCAAAGGTGAAATGACTCGGCTGCTCAGGGGTGTGAGCAGAGCACTCTGCACCTTCCCCTTGGCTGCAGCTGCTCAGATGGCAAGCAGGCTCTAATTAAAAAGACTGGCCTGACGCCACTCACAAATCTCATTACTGTCAATTTATCAGTTCTGTTTTAATCAGTCATACACAGACACACATACACACATGAGTCTTAGTCAGAAATTTTCCTAAGCCTAAGAACAAGAGAGACACGGAAAATACCTGCAAGTCTGAGAACAGTTCTCAGTATTACGGTATTTAACTTTGTTGGTTTTTCATATACTCCTTCACTTTCTCACAAGAAATAGTTTCCTCACCTTGTTTTCATGTTGTTTTAATGCCAATTAGATCATATACATTCCTGGTCTGAAAGGCCTACCCTCATAATGTTCCAGAACCATATTTTATCATTTTTGTAGATAAATCTGGGCAAATGCACCATTTTTTTTCCTAATCAATAGTCAACCAACAGAAAAATTCTGACATCCAGAATTAAATTCACCCCCTTCTTATTTCAATAAAGCTTACCATCCCCTTCAGGGTAGGTAACTCACAGTACTGGCTTACATTAAGAATTAGGATACCAAAAGATTTAGCTCTTTAAAAACCAGAACTCAAGACCAACAACAGAATAACACAACTCTGCACACCTGACTGAAAACTGAAGTCATTATTAGCTTCCCAGGTGTTCCACTTTTTCACCTGTTGAGATTTTCCTTAGTACCAACTCTCAGCTGTTTCAGTTCAACACAGCTGGCTGCATCTATGCCAGCAATACAAAACATTTGTGCTCATAAGACACTGTCTTTCTTCACATAAATTGTCCTTCTACCCACAATTTAGTGCTGATGCTAAGGCTGACACAGTAAGCCAAGAGACATCAGTGTATGATTGAAACAGACATGTGTATATATATATATACACATATAAATATATGCACATCTTTCTCCTAAAGAAGATACAAACTAGCAAACTATCTGCCCTTAAAAGCATCTCTAGCTTTCAAGATACTTAAGAACACTTATTTGTTGCTCTACTCTTACCTTTTGGTCAAGATTCTCATCACTAACAGAAAAATACTCTTATTTCATCTGTTTACACAATTTATTGGACTTAAAATACACCTCGGTTGCTACTTCAGTTACCTCACTATTTACCTTACAATTTTATGAAGGGGCACTCAGGTGAAAAGCTAAGGAAGGTTATCACCACCAAATGAGATTATGTAACACAGCAGACAAATAAAATGTGTCAGGACCTCAGCATATGAAATTCTTAAGTGTCCTTCTGTTTGCCTGGAAAGAGCACGGAAGATTCCTACTAATGTCCTAGTCACAAAACTACCTCAAAATATTAACAACTATCGACAACAAAATTACTCATTCCTAACTATTCAAATACACAAAACTCACAACAAATTCACAACACTAACTTAAACATTGACTATGGGAATCTTCACTGTGAAAGGCAAATTTTGAGGAAGAATCCAAGCCAGCTACCAGGACACCAAGCCAAGTGACCGTTATCCACACAGCACATTTAACAACAGAAATAATACACTGAGAATTGCAGCAAGTGACCAGACTTGCTAGACCCAGCAAATTATTATTATATTCATTAGAGAAAGCTATCCCATAATGAGACATAGTATTACAGTTGTTTAGGATTGTGAAACAAAACTCTTCCAGTTATTTAGGAAAATTAAGTGCAAACCAAAACCAATGTTATTTGAGAGTGAGGGAACAGGTCCTCAGATTTTTAAGTACAACTGTAGATTTTTCTGTCTTGAATTTCTAAATATTTTCCTCTTTCCACTTTCTAATTAAAACTAAATTGGTTTTGATTCCTTATGGAATATCTTTGGCCAACACTTCCAAAGCATTTTATGTTAAAGCACTATTTGGCAAAGGTATTTAATGTCTAATATTAACATGTGGTAACACTGCTACCTAAGTGTCACTAGTTTCTGATGATATTTGTAAGGGCCCATCTATCTTTGTAGATGCAATCAAAACCTTTATCATGTAGACTCTGGAGTATTCTTCACATAAATTCATGTTTTCCAATAAACTCTTACGGACAGTATACAATTCACTCAAAATTCAGTATTTTGAACATTACAGATGATCCCAGCTAATGAAGCTACAGAGTAACTTCAACAAAAAAACATCTGTCAACCAGCACTGACAGCAGTGAGCAAAAATCAGTTTGAGTGTTCTTCTGATTTAAACTAACTTAATTGCCATGCAATAAGGAGAAAAAAAAAAGTGTCTCTTCCTAGCTGAAAGATAACAAAATCCACACTGATGCAAATTGAAAAAAAAAAAAAAAACAAAAAAACCAGAAGTTTGCTCTCCACACATACTATCAGTACTTACAAGGGTAAGTGGCTTCGAATCAAACACCTGGATACTTAAGAGAGTATTTCATCACAAGTAAGGAATTACCAATTTTATAGCATGTAGTTATTTCTTTGCTAATTTTAAGTCTTCAAACACAATACAAGCGTGCCCACTTCTTCAGCTCTAAGCAGCTAGCACAATCTTTCTTAAATATTCTTACAGTAAAATTACTTAGAACAGCACAGGGCATTAGGAATAGGTGAAAAACACACCATTTTTAAGTTTTCTTGGCTGATTTAGTTGCTTTTACAGATTAGGCACTTAGTACTTTCATAATCCTTTGAATTACTGTGTAATTTTTCTTTAAATCTCTCCTAATTTATTACTGTTAGACAGAGAATACGTAAAAGGAGTATAAACATTTCCAGAAATGCTCTAGCACTTCATGAGGGAGCTTTTAAGTACAAACTTCTGAGACAAACAAACAAAATGCATCAAGGAAATGGCTGATTTATTTACTCCAATAGGTAGGTTGGCCAGCTGGAAAGGACTTTGGGGACACTCCACGGGCACCCTTAAACTATTAACCATCAGAAGGTAACTCTCCCATGAAGGAATACAAGAGACAATTTTGCCCTCCACTGGCTAGAACTATCACTGGAAAACACGCCTGCCTCGCTGTGTCAGCGCTGCCTGCTCCACACAGCACGGAAAAACCTCTGGAGCAAATGTACCAACCCCATGTGAAGTGCAGTAATTAGTGAGGGATGACATGGGAATTGGCAATGCAATGAAATAACTCGTCAAAATATAAAGATTTCCACGGAGGGAAACAGGAAAAAAAAATTAAAAAAATCACACAGTAATATATTTAGCCTTGAGAATTGCTAGAGCAGTGAACACCCATGTGGAAAACCAGAACCTTGACACTCGTTCCCAGCAAAAACATTGTGCATGTTGCCCTTCAGATAAGTGAAAGCTTTTCTTTTCCAAACACGTTCATTTGATGCTGCTGCTTCCTGGGGAGAGGAGAGATGAAAAATCCATGGATTCTGAAGCAAACTCTGCCTCACAATGAAGGAAAAAGGGCAGAATGCAGGTAAATACTCAAGAAAACAAGGATACCAGAGAAGTATCCCTTAAAGCAATTCTTATTCTTTATGCAAAGAAGCATTGAAATTACACTGGGAGAAGAAGGGAGGAAAGCTGCTATATTCCAATTTTCAACACTATTCAAATTTAAATTTATACAACATTTATTAACCACAGGCTTACATGAAAGAAGGTACTTCACAGGATTCCAGAGAGACAACACCAGGGTAAAAATTAGGGGTTTTAAATTCTAAGTGGTTTACCAATTACTGTTTTAACAAACACTAACCCACTTTTTTTTTTCTATTATTCATTTTTTTTTCTCTTTCCCATCCCCCAATGATTTCCCACCTCTCAGCAGAAGTTTCTAACATCCCATTTAGAGTGTGGCCACACAAACCATTGATTCAGCAGTGGGTGTAAGTGAGGGAAGTGAGAACCTTCAGTGGAAGAAGGAGGAAAGGATCAATCAACTTGCAAGATCAGCTGTCAGCAGGACTCAAAGGATTTCAGTGTGGAGACTGCTGTAGATGACTCCTGTCCTTCCTTCTGCACTGCAGCCATCTGCCCTCAAACTTCATCCTGCCAAAGGTTTCTGGCGTCTCCATTGTTCCAGACACAAGACTAAGTATTTGACCACACTCTACGTGAGGGGAAAAGAAATTCCTTTGGTGAAGCAGTTGAAGCACAGTTATTATCTGGTGCTTGTCTCTTATCTTTGCTACTGAATTTGCTTACATGACACAATTAAAAGCCTCCATAAAAATTCATGGCTTTTTTCCTTTTTTCTCTCCAACTCAGCTGGAATCAACATTATTAGAGAGAGCATCCCCATCCTGGGGGGAAACAAAAAAAAAAATTGAAAAAAACCTTGCATGCAACTTACTCTGTTGAGCATATATGATAAAGAGATGAGGGGATTCAAAACCAAATTAAATTGTTTCTTAACTTGAAGTTTAAAACACCCCAACACAGAACCAAGTTACAGAGTACACTATCTATGAAGTCAACTTTTCTAAGGTGGGGATGATTGCTATGAAAGATTCAGAAAGAGCAAATGGGAGCAAAAGCTCTTCCCTATTCCATTTGTTTCTTCCATCACATGAAAGAGGCAATACAGAGAAAAATAAAATTAAAGATGGCACGACTGACATGGTCAAAAGTGAACAGGGCGAGAGCTACTCAGGGATGCAAAGTTTTCCATACCCAAAGCCACAAGAAGCAAACTAATACCTAAGAGCAAAAATTTAGTAGTTAAATTTATGATATAATCTAGAAACAGACATAAGTTACTACATTTAGTGACATAATTAAGACTTAAAGCTTCAGGCAGTGTACTTAACTCTTTCAAAACCTCCATTCATTCATTGACCAAATGTCTCATGCTACCATAACTTTAATAACTCAAAGAGGTCCTCGGCAAACTTATGAAAATCAATTAAGGTGGAAAAGTTAGCGCCCAAACCAACATTCACTATGGCACAAAGACTTACTGCATTCACTCAGTGTGTGACAAAAGGAGTTCCTAAGAACGAGAAGCAATACAGGAGAGAGATAAACCCGTCCTCCTGCTAGAAACAGGGTCCTTGTGCAGAAGCTAACCCATAAAACCTCTCAAGCCCCCACGCCCAGCGCGCCCCGGGAGAGCCGCACCCGCTCCGCGCCCCGCGCTGCTCTCCGCAGGGCGCACAGAGTCAAACCTGCCCTCCACAATGCCCTGCTAGTGCCGCCCTAGCTGTAACCCACAGGCACGGTAAGATGCCCCAACACGCATAAGCCCCGCACAAACTGTGCCTGATGACCATTAATCCCCCCTGTCTGCTCGGTCATCTCCCCACTCCCACTTAGCACGCCAGCGCTTCGCTTCACACACGTGGGTAAACTTTAATCGCCAAGGTGAAGGAAAACCCATCCCCAGGCCCTCCCTTCCCACACGGTGGAGGCTGAGCGGGGTTAACTGGGCCCGGGGCTGGGAGGGGGGGATGCTCCAGGGACCACCGGGCGGAGGCTGCGCGGTACCCGCGGACAGCCGCACCGAGCGGCAAGCGCACCGAGCGGCAAGCGCAGCCCCTCCCGCGGCAGGACAGGGTCCCTGCCCGCCGCCCCCTCGCCGCCGGGGCTCAGCATCAGCCGTGGTTACATCCATCGACCCCCGGGAGCCGCCGGCGGTGGGAGCCCTGGGACCGAGACCGGACCTGGCGCCGCGCATCCCCCCACACCCGCTCCCAGTGCCCGGTCCTGGGCAGCCCCCACGGCCGGCGACAGCTCTCGGGGCAAACGCGGTCCTGACGCCCGCAGGCTGGAAGCCGAGCTTCGTTTCGGAGCAAAGAAGGGGGCCGGGAGGCGCGGAGGGGCCAAACAGGGGGAGGGAGCGGGGGGAAGGAGGAGAGCGTCTGTGGGAGCGCTGCCACCGCCGCGGCCGCTTATCTGACCCGCCTGCGTGAGGTGGTTACCTGAGGTGACACATATGAATCCAAAGAGGTAAAAGTGAGCAAACTCCGCGATCATTGTCCTCGGCTGGCGCCTGCAGGCAGTCTCATGCCAGAAGAGCGGGGGGACAAACGAAGAGCCCCCAGTTGTAATTCCACAGAAGCTTAAGGCAAGCGAGGTTCTCTAATCCCGCCGGACTCCCGGGCGAGCCCCCTCCGGGCACGGCGCTGTCAGCTCCGCGGGGCTCCAGCCGCACGCCAGCCAACTCCGGCTGGCCTCCCCTCTCCTGGCCCGGGCTTTCCTCAGCGCCGCCTTGACACTTCCCACGACTATCCAAAGAGACAGGAGAAAACAAAAGATCCTCGAGTTCCCGGAGCCGAAGTCCGCCGCCTCCCGAGCACAAGTTGCTGCCCCGACCCCAGACTCCGCTCTGGGCGCCCGGGACGAGTCGGTAACGGAGCGCAGCCGGGACGGGCAGGGACCGGCCACTGCCGCCCTCCGCGAAGGCGAGGGGCGTGCAGGGAGCTCTGCGAAGTGTCCCCGCCGAGTCACTGCGCGCCCGGCGAGCGGCGGGCAGAGCGCGGCGGCGGAGCGGCGGCAGCGCCCGCTCCCATGGCGGGGGAAGGAGGCGGGCGCGTCGGGGGCCGC
>WEKY01021667.1:97059-118603 GCA_013390045.1 Picathartes gymnocephalus
CCCCGGGCGGAGCCGGCGCCGCCTCCCGCCCCTTCCCCCGCCGAAGGTACCGCGCGGGGCGGCTCCCGCAGCCCACCCTGCCCCGGGCACGGCACAGCCACGAGCAGGGGAGGGGATGGGGGCAGCCTCGGGCGCAGGAGAAGTTCAGATTCCCCCCGCCCACCCCTGCCGAAAACAAGCAAACGCACAAAACCCCCGCGCAGGTCTCCAGCGGCATTCCCGGCTGGGCGAGGAGACCGCGCTCCGCCGGGTAATTCCCAACGCCTGTGGCCTGGCCGTGCTCCAGGCGTGGACCAAATCTCCAGGAGAAGCATCCTCAAATCCTCACTCCTGCGGTTAAGTGCACGGACAAATAGTACAGGAGCAACTCCGCATGGCCATGTCAGCTTCATGTCACACCGCGCGTAGTAGTGGGGGAAGAAGGGGGCGAACACTGCAGGGGGAAAGGGAAGGTGGACTTGTAAGAAGTGGCACTATCACCTCAGAGCAAAGCTCCAGCTATTCCTAGGTTTGATTCATTAAGTCGTGAGGATTGAATGTAACATAACAAGAAATTTCATTTCCAAGCAATGTGTTGAATATATTAACCCCATTGCAAGCAAGTCGGCAGTGGGATAGTAAAACTCTTAGAAAGACCCTTGATGTATTCCTGTCACGGGATTTATACGCACCCCACACTGTTATCAGTCAAACAGGTTTGGGAGCTCGCAGCAATCATCAGTCAAACCACAAGGCATGTCACTGGGTTTGCCCCATTTTGCATCCCTCAGGGCAAACTGACCAAAAGTCTAACAACAGAAAGGTCCTACGGATTGCACTGAATCTGTTTTAGTCCACTTTTATGTGTATGAGATCCATAAAGACAAATTTTAAATAAAGCAAAGCACAACTGGTTTACATTGTGAAAGGAAGCTCCTGGTTATATGTTTACAGTGTATCTATATCAGCAGCAACTGAACTGGCAAGATTTTCTTCTAAAACTGATGAGAATTGAAGAACTCCCAAAAATTAGAAAAAGAATCTAGTGTCTTAACACCAATCAGACATTAATTTTCACAGAGAAAAACGAATTAGTGTCCTACATCAAACACATTTAGAAAGCAATCATAACTGTGGAATCAGTAACAGTGAATACTTCTGAATATGAGCAGATTTCTTCAAGCTGTACCTAGCCAACCATTTCTCTTCCTATTGTGACCTCATGCATCGTTCTGCACTTCATGAAAGAAAAATTCATTAGCACCTCCAGAGTTAAAACCACATGGCAAAAATAGTGAAGAGGCCTGAGATAATCCTTGAATTCTAGCGAGAATTTTGAGATTTCAATAAATTAGATTTGGGCTTGTTCTTTTATAATTAATTAAATAAATTTGCAGGGCTGAAAACGAGCCTCAAGTGTTCATTTATTTCAAATCTCCGTTCTCAGAGAGAGTCAAATATAAGTAGACCCTCACTAGCTACTAGATAGTAATGGGATTACAAAATCCAAAATGGGATTTTGTAATCCCATTACTATCCATTTTTAATGATTGGCATTTCATACTATCTTTAGGTAACCTGATCCAGTTCCTGTATAGTCAGATTTCTTTTTTTTTTTAAGCCAAGACTACATAGACTTCTGGAAGAAAACACACCACTATAACCACCAATAACATTTTGAAGGCCTTATTTTTATATTCCCTCTCTAGTATCAATACTTGGCAGACTCACATTGTACCAAATTACATATTTTAATTGATTACATTTCTTAAAAAAGCAAATCCATACATCTCCGAGTAGACCACTGTAAAGGGAATTAATAGGTTCCCATATTCTGTGAATGTACATACACACGTGTATTTTATGTATACATGTATTTATTTACTTGCCAAGTGTCATTCTTATGTATCCCTCTGTCTAATTCTAAAACACATTTTAATGCACTTCTATGGCATATGTATTATCTAGCAACATAAATGAATCCATTTACTTTGTAACTGGCAAAAAATATATACAAGGTGTACAGAAGGTAAATAAAGCATTTTCCTAATTCTGAGAGAGTTTTCTCTACTCAAGATGAATCTGTTTCCTATTCATTAGTGCAATAGTAGGTTTCTAGATTCACACACTCTTTTGCTTTGGTAGTTTAAAAAAAAAAAAAAAAAAAAAAGGCCAGAAAAATTTTATGCCATGTCAAAGACTTATGTATGCTGGCTGCTAAGTTCAAATTCACATGCAGACAAATTCTACATACGGCAGTGGATTAAAGCTCTGAAGCTTGAATGACGTTACCATGTGATCACAAGATGAGCCTACGTAAAACTGTTGAAAGCTTTTGTGCCAGTTACCCCATCTTTAATGAGCCTCTAAGACTGTTTCAATCCCTACAAAGAAATTTCCATCCTTTGAGAAGAACAGTCATTCTACTTTAGGTACCTATAGTGAAAGTACAGTAGAGCTTCAAAGGCCTGTTCAATTTGTACTGTCTCAGATACTTCATAACATAATGTTTAGCTGCCAGTGCTTTTTTACTTCAGAAAAATTGCGTGGAGTGAATGTATACTGCTCTAATTATCTTTCTTAAAATTCATTTAGATTGTAATAATATATAACAGCTGCACAGCTGAGTGAATCTCTTCAAATTGTAAGCCTACAGAATTTCATCAGAATGTCTTGTAAGTAATTGACAACATCTTTAATTCTGCAGATGTTCTTACAAAGTGCGTGCTATTAAAGCACCCTTATTGTCCCTGATACTGAGACATACAGACATCCATGTGAGACACACACGTATATGTGTGTCTGTCAGAAAATATTTCTAGGAAAAGAAATATGGCTTTAAACTCTTCAGATGTGGGGAACAGTACATGTATGAGTATTATAAATCAGATGTACTTGCTGTGTTTATTCTGTACTATGTAATGCCATTTTTAAGACTTACACAAACATGTAATTTCTGGGAGAACAGAACTACTGCTAGGCACAAAATTACACGTGCTGCCTGAGTTTGAGGACTTGGTCATGAAGCCTCCAACAAAAAAGAAAAGGTTCTACAGAAGTGATAGCTGTGCTTCAGCAGATGGCACTCTTCCCTCGAAGTGACTAAAATCAGTGCTGCCTCTGATACAAGGGACGATGCGCTGTGAGCGATTATTCAGAAGAACTTGAACTTCTGTAATACCGAAGATCCCAGGCACTTCTCTCCAAGGGCAGAGACACGCACACGACGCCTTGGATGTGTTGTGGGGGCAAACACACTCTCTCTCCACAAACCTTTGTGAACTTGCAATGACTCAGTGACTCTCCCCTTGCCGATCTCCGAAGGACGGTGTGGCCTGCCGGGTATCTGCGGCGCTGGCTGCCGGGGATGGCTGGCTCTGCGTGCACATTGCACCGTCACACACGCTCCTGTCTGCAGGAGCTCACCGAGCTCACCGCTCCCCGGCTGGCAGCCAGGATTGCTGAATCAGTGCCTTTACTCTATAGGCTACAGCTAGGCTTCCTCTGGCATCCTAGGGGTTATATATATACACCTAAGTTTTAAAAACTCTTCCTTCCAGACTGTTTAGGACACCGCAGAAGTGATCGGTTGCGTTATTTGGCAAACTGTCTAAAAAACTATTATAAATACTTTTTTCTAAGTGTAAGCTGAAATTAGTCGGAAAAATACGAGGAATTATATATACACCTGTCTTCGTATATTTGTCTCTGAGTATATTGTGGGCCTTAACCATGATAGGAATCCTAACTGAAATCAACATACCTGACAGCAGAGTAGTATATTATTTCAATGGTATTTTCATTAGTAAAAAAACTGGATTTTTCTACATTAGATCTGAACAAGCACTGAAACTGTTAGAAGAAAGAGCACTGGAAAGGGCAGCTGAATATAAAAATTGCTTGAATAGCAAAAGTTTGAAAACCTACAGTTGCCGTGTAATTAATTGGGATAATTATTATGAGCCAACAAGAAATATTATGACTTCCATGCCCATATAAGTCAATTTCTGTCTCTTTCTTGACCTGTCTGGTTACTGTTTAAACATGCTGTTCAAAGACACTGTTTTCTTGTGTTTGATTGCTAGGGCCTTACCATGATTTTGCTTTTATTTACATTAATTTTGTGATGTAATTCTTATTTTCTTTGATGTTGCTCTTAATTACACTACTAGTGAATTCAGACTTCCAGTGTCTTTCACTGCATGCAACATTTTGAATAGTACTGGAGTCATTGCGGAGTAAGGAATCATAGCAGTAAAATATATTATTTTACTTGCTGGGATGAATTCACAGATAGAAACCCTAAAGAAGCTCAGGCTTCATTATGTTGGGTGTATAAAAACACCATGATTCTTCAAGGGTTTATAAAGCATCATTATCAACATAAAGAACTTCAAGAAAAAATCACCAGTGGCATAAACATGCAAAATTCCATTGATTTTTATCCTTTAATATTCTTTTATATTAGGGGTGAATGGGTCTTTTCATTTCTGTTCAAAGATGCTGTAGCACATCCCCACTGGAAAAAAAAAAAAAAAATCACTGAAGCTGTATTCCTTCTGTCGCCCCAGAAAAAAATGCTAAAGGCATATTTGCTATTCAGTCTACTCAACAGACTAGCCCAAACGCTTTAAAAAAATTATTATAATTATAGGAAATATTGCATACAACTCCTGCTTTGTGGTTTTGTTCTTGTTAGTGACAAAATGCTAATCTGCTTAATATGTAATTTATATACAAACAACACAGTATTTATTACAAAACCAGTGTTATCTCTGATATTGCCAAACAAAGAGAGACCTGTCCCTGAAATCTCAGTATTTGCTTTAAATGTTTAACAAATGAGCCATTCAGTACTCACTGTCTCCTTGCTTCAATACGAGGAGTATGAGGGTGTCACCTAGTGGATTGTTCTGACTGCCTGGAAGAGAGCTCGCAAGGCAAATCACCCAAATGGCATTGAATGAACTAACAAAATGAAAGAGAAATGCTTCTTTTTTCTTCATTTAATTACTCCAGGAATTGTGAGAGCTTCAACAGAACATTATTGTTCTGTAATATCTGCCTTTGGGTTCCCATTCATGCCACAGAATCTGTTGGCACTGAAAAGGGCTGTAAGAACGATGCATCCAAAATTTTGAAGAGAAAATTACCTATGTTCCTGCATCAGAGGAAAGGTTTAATATTACCACAGACAACCATTTTAAATGAGTTGCACAAAACTTTTGTTTAAGATTACAAATAATAAGTGGAAGAAATGATATCCTGTGCCTGTAAGTTTCATCAATTATATTTTAAAAGAAGGAACTATTCCATGGTTTTCAGCAGGCCATCAAAAAAAGGGGGGTTTGCATGTATTAATTTGAGATTGCTGTATGCATTTATAATTCATGAATAGTTAAGGTTAACCTTAGCAATCTGGAGATGAAAAGGATTACATAAACTATCCATCTTATTTCTTTGATTGAATTACTGCACATATTTAAAGCAGACGCCACTTAAGAACTGAATACCTGCAGTGAATTAACTCAGTCAAATGCAAAGCAGATACCCAGCCAGCTCACCCAGTACCATTGCAATTGCATGTTGAAATTTAAAATAACCAGCATACAATTTATAATTGCATGATGAAAGCCTATCTGATCCCATATATTTAACCTCTTTTAATTAAAAAAATGCTTACTGTAGTTTTAATATTGCATTCTGCCCTTGAGTGGAGGAAGGGAAGAAAGCAAGGATGGAACTAGAGATGATAGAGACATCCTGTTTTCGTGCCTAGAGCGTGCATTTGAATTACACCCCCTGAAATTCTTGAGTGTGTGCTCTGTGACCAGCATGGGAAGAGGAGAAAGTCTTCCTCATACCCCATGATGGTATGCTTACTTTTTGGTGTCAGAAGTACATCAGCAGACTCAGTATGCTACTGGAAGCAGCAGCAAAAATCTTACATTAGCAGTACACTTTGCTGGCCTTGCTGTTGGTGCCCTGCCATAATATGTCTGTTTTAATGAACAAATAGACCTGCCTTCCCCTGTGTATGATGGCTAGCACATCCTTAGTCTTTTCTGCACTTACAAAATACACCCAGTCAATCTAAAATTCCTTGCAAAATAACCCTGATAAAAAGGTAGGAAGACCCCAACAATCCTTATCCATTTTAAAAGTTCTCAAATCCACACTTCAAGAGAGCTGTGAAAATGTGTATTCCTCAATTTAATTAGAAAAAGTAAATGTATAAATGTATTTCAATTTTTTGACTAAAATCAACCTACCTCTACTTTTTGATGTAAGAAATGAACGAAAAAAAGAAAAAAGATTAGTTAAATCCCTCACCCTCCAAACAGAGAACAGAACTGTGTTGATCAGAAGCATCTTCTGCTAGCTAGTAAATGTTTTCTGGCCCTTAGAAGCATTTCTCCAGTCTTTGGGACATAGAATTATTTGGGGATTTTCTTTTTAATGTATTTTGTCATGTCAAAACTGTTGGTCTAGGTCCTAATGGATTCTGCTGTGAAGTGCCCAGGTGATGTACATGGTGGAGTCCAGTAGCAGACACTGACAAAGTACTAAACCTGCAGGGCAAGTAAGGATTACTGGTGAGGGAGAGAATACTGTCAATGAGCCTTGTATACCCATTCATACAGCAGGCTATTTTATTTTAAAACAGTTCCTTCCAGCAGCAGTACCAGGCTCCCATACCTCATACATCTCCTTTTGCACAGAAGGTCAGACTGCCATTGGAATGGGGGGGAAAAAAACGAAAACAAACTAGAGGGAAGGCCTTGGGCCCCAGCTAAATATTTCATTAAAAAAAAAAAAACAAAAAACTGGTCTTGCATGTGTTCTCTTTAAAACCTCCCAAAGGACAAATCTGTCCACATAGTTAGGAGCATCCAGTAACACAACTATTCCTCCCACTCTCTGAGACGGCCTGACACGAGCCAGCTCCAGTGCAGAAGCTGAGTAAATATTCCATGCTGGTGCCAAGCCTGAGCTAACACAGGTTGTGTCTCAACAGGCCTTATTAGCTGGGGCTCATTACTGTAATAACACGGCTCCGTGGCTGCCGTGCTGCAGCTGGCTCCGTGCGCCGGGAGCCCACGGATCTGCTCCCGGCCCTGCAGACATGCCGTCAGCCTTCCCCCTCTTCTTCCCGGAGATTCTGTCATTTCAGCTAAAGCCAGCAGCTGCTCCTCTCAAAAAGCTGTCCTGGCACTCGAGACCATTTCACAGTGAGTGGGTTAGTGGAAGGTTGTGAAGTGCTGGCTGCCTCTGGCAGGTCGGGGGGTCACCCCTGATACGCTGCGGAGGCATTTTCCGAGTACAAAGCACGACCTTAGGCAAGGATCTCACAGGTATTTGACTTCCATTTTCCTCTTCGGTCACCTCTTAACAGAGAGAATGTGAGAGTAAATTGCACACTGAGCACTGGAGGAGGCCTTCAAAATGCAGCAATCTGCTTTCAAATAAAAAATTGAAAACTCACCCTTTTCTTTCATATAAATGGACAGGTTTTGTACTATCCTAGTTTTGTTTTTTGTACTATCCTCGTTGTTACTGAGTCAACACAATTTATCTGCTTTTACCCTCAGCTGCACTGCTGGACAAACAACCTACTGTTTAGCTGGAGCGCACAGTCGGAACTTCATGGACTCACAAAACCCACTTCAAAGAACACAGCAAGGACAGAAAAATTGCTTTTTAAATCTTACTCCTGTACGAGCACAGGATCAGCATGGCAGTTCAGATACCAATATCAGACTAAATAAATACTAAGACTGAAGAAAGTCTCAGTCAATGTTCCTACAGACAGTAGGAGAGGATATTATCTGGGATCTGCGCCTTCCACGTACAATCCCTGTAGCTGTCATTCTTAGGTGAGTAAGGGAGCAGCAGTGAGACACAAACATTATGTGTCAAAACCATAATTTGAAATTTACACCTACACACAAAGATGAAGAAAATTATTCCAAGTTATTTTGCATTATTTGTTTATTAAATTATTTCAGGTTTTAGCTTCAACTGACATTTTTAGGCGTTGCTTCATAATGATGGAGCTGAGAAACCGTCTGCTTTTGTGAGTTCAAAATTGATAGTCTCATATAGAGGCAATAACCTTAGGCCAGGGGAGATTTCTTTGGCAGTAAGAGGATTTTTAATATTGAAATTTTGCATATTGTCATGGAAAGTTTCTACTAACCAAGAGGGAACTCTTTTTAACGGTTAGGGTAAACTATTGGCCTGAGTAGAAGTTGGAGAGATTCCATTCAAGCATATTCAGTTGGTTCTCATTATGAACAACTTCATATTTAATTGTAAAATTTTATATTTTCTTCCCAACTTTTAAGAAAATATACACACTTAGTTTTTGGGACACATTTTGGTATGCAATATTACTTGTATTGCAAGATTTGCATTTTAATTTATTGAAGCAAATGAGGTTTAAACCCCTGATTTTTCTTATTATAGTGGGGTAATCCTCTCGGTCAATTCAGTGTGATGATAAATACATGTCTTTCAGTAAAGTACTTATCAAACCTTCAGTGCACTTTGTTCTTATCTGGATGGATTCCAAAATATAACAATTTTAAGTGAACTATGCTGTAATGCCCTCTGCTGGTACTGAGCTGGTAAAAACACTCTAAATTTCCTTTGTAGTTAATTTGAAAAAAAGTACAAAAATGGTGTGAAGACCTAGGTCTCAAACCATCATAAACTTCTACCACTACCCTAGGCTGATTATAGACTCTTATAAGATATTTTGTTAACTAAAACCAGCCAAGCTGATTTTAAAAAAATACCAAATTTGACATGAACTTTTTGGAAAGTTGCCAAGACCTTCAAGGTTTCTCAAGAAAGAATATTTGCTAAATTCTCAAAACTCTGTGAAAAATTCCATAGCCAAAGGAATAAACTAAAAGAGTGCCAACTGACATTCATTTAACTTCAAGAACTTGATACGGCATTAGGAGTCAAGACTGAAATCTCACCAGAGTGGTAATGTTAGATTTTAGAATTTCAAAGCTCTTGTCTTATATTGTACCAATCCAACACATGGCAATAACCATAGGCTGAAGCCACTCTTTAGGCAAGGAACTGAATATATGCACCAGGACTTACATTGTAACTTTGGCTGATATTTTAAATGGCTTAAAAAAAAAAAAAAAAAAAAGGGAATGACAACTTAGACAGTTAAGTACAGCTATACCAGAGGATCCTGCTTCAAAACTTTTATGGCATGAATACATGGAAAAAAGGAAATACTGAAAAATCAACTTGAGTTTTTTCCTGCCCAAATTACTACTGCCTGACAGAAGGCTTAGTGAGATGCTACCCATTCCCAAGGAATTAATTAGTCCCTTCTGTGAATTCATATCAAACACACCAACATCTTATATGCAGCAAGATTAAACAAGTAATGGTTTTTAAAGTTACGTGTCTTTTGAAGCATGTTTGGTTAAAATTGCCTTAATTAGATAGGATAATGCTAAAAATAAGGTCTAGGGCATTCTTGTTTTTGTCTTCCTGTTCTCTCTGAACAGTCAAAATTATAAACCTGGCCAAAATTTGGCATCAAGGAAACATGAATGAGATTTTCAAAAGTGCTTTGCAGAGGGATATGTTCAACTGCTACTGAAAGAACTCCCCCTTGGTATTTTTGAACATCCCACCCTTAACCCTTTATTAAGAATCCCTTGAAAGAGATTTTTGCTTGAAGCCATAAATCTGCCCATCAGATATGCAGGGCGAATCACCAATTAATATGAGACATGAAGGATTTCCTTGATTACAGTCTGGACAAGCATTTCTCTGGAGAGCTGCTGCTTTTGTTCCGAATCAGCCTGTCTCCTCCATGTTTGAGCACGCTTCACGCTTCACAGTCAGAACCCTGAGAATTTTAGTGCAGAAACAGAAACATGGGCTTGAATGGCCTAAAATGTTTATGTTATAGAATAGGTAAAATCTTATTGTTGTGTCACATCATTTCAGATGGCAAAATCTGGCATCTGAAATGATGCTCTGCTTTTGTGGGACACAATGGCACCAGACAGAAATGATGAATACATGGAATGTGGCAATAAACACATTAAAAGCAAACATTTGCACTCAAAACTATTGTGTAGATTCAGCCTAAGCCTTAGAGGATTTCAGGATCTTGGATCTGCTGTGTTCTAAGCTGGCAGTAGCTTGAGGTGACAACCCACTGCCTGAGAGCAGATGTGGGAGGCACGCCTGCCACTTTCCAGATATGTAGGAAAAGCTGGAGTCCATCTGTTTTCTTCCACAACATTTTTAATGATTTGCCATATCTCTGATTATCTATGTCCTTTAAGCCACAGTGAAGACAAGAGTAGAGACAAGTTTTAAATAGGATAATGTAGTTCTCTTTGAAATCTGCTTTATTATGATAAAGATTGTTGTGACTTTTATTTCATCTGTTTGGGTTTATGTTTGAAACTTAACTTACTAACTCCAGGAAACAGTTAGATCAGCAACCACATTTCCTATCAATGAAATAATGGGATGCCTAGCTAGCCTGTGAAAAACATCCTTTATTGCTACTCTAGAAGACACTGCCCAATGTAGACTAGTAAAGTAACGTTTATGAATTTTCTCTTATCGCTGCTCTTCTCTATAAAATACTGTATTACAGGTAACCCTATTCCCAATTATATGTAATAATTTCCTACTTAAGGGGTTTGTATTGTGTCCAGTGATTAAAACAAGACATCCTGAAGAAACAGCCTTTTCTTTTACTGCCCATTGGATTCGGGAGAACCTATTTATTTGACAATGAATTCTCATTTCATTGGAAGAGAGACTGAGGTCCACTGTGAAAAACCCATGTTACAGAGAGGAGAATTTTCTAGAATCTTGCTACACAAACATAGATTGGTGCAGAATTTTAACAATATAGATAAAGTATAGCAATCCTGTAACATTCTCCTCAAATGCTCCCATGCTTGTCATGACACTACACAGAGCATAGGTCTAGTTCTGAATAACAATAAAAGAAGTCTCTTGGAGTAAACTTTTCTGTTCCAGGATGGAAGTTATTCCCATGGCACAGCAATATTCCCTGTTTCTCACAAACACAAACAGCAACAGGCAGAGGGGAAGACAGAAAGGCCTTGACCCCTCAGTGCTCTATTGCTAAGCAGGTGACAACCCCCTGAGCCTGACTGAGATTCCATGGCCATAAACTGGATCCAGAAGATCCATAAGATCCAAAATCCTTATGATCTGTCCATTCATCCTTGCCATCTGAAACACTGCCGTGTCCAAATAAGAGCACAACTCTTCTACCTCACGAGGCCTGAGGTCCTGAGTTGTTTTCAAAGTCTTATTTCTGTCATATCCTGGATAACGAGGACCAGTGTATTTGTATCCACAGGAAAAAAAAAGTAGCAACAGGTAAATAGCTTTCTGGGCACATTTATGCCTATCTGTTAACAAGTTTAGTAAGACATGCAATAGGTCTCTACTTTTGAAATCAGACAGCAGCTTCTGGAAGTGATATTTACAAACAAATTATTAGTACAAACAACCTCTAATAACACACTACTGAAGAGTCAAGGGAAGAAGTGGAATTTTCATTTCTTAATCCCTGCAGATTATGATAAGGTACTTTTCTGGAAGCCTGAAGCAAATACCAGTGTGTCTTATGGAGCCCAGTAGAGGAGTTAAATAGGTGAAATTTGAATGCTTTTTATTATAATTAATCAAGTGGTCCTTTTTTTTTTAATGATAGATCAACAAATCAACAGATGTTAGCCAATATATTATTTATCAGATGAAGATCATTATTTTAAAAATTTTCTATATTACAGTGGATTTAAAAGGTTTTATTTATCTCTGTAAGTATAACCATGCCACAGCTTGCAAAAAGATTCTTTTCTATTCTACTGACAAAAATGAACATAGATCCAAAACATGATATCCCATACCCACAAAATGGGAATGAACTACTCCTTTGTCACCCCTTCAGTTTGTGCTTTACAGACTACAACACAAGCTGATTATATTGATATTCCTAATTATGAAAGTTAGGGGACTTTTCATATCTTTCACTGAAGTAATGTCTTAAGTTGATCACAAGTAAGATTGGAAAACAAATCTTTTAATGAAATATGCAAGACAGAGTTGTACTAAGTACAATCACACATTGCTCAGCAAAGCTGCCACTAAAGTGAAACAAAAATAATTCCTCAAATATTTCAATAAAATAAGTAATTAACAGTTTTCTAGTATAGAGCTTCATGGAGTACAAAGAATAAATCTCATAAAATCAAGGCAAGGCACTAACAACCCAATTTCATGCAGAATTCCAACTCCTGAAAGGTCTGAAGCCTCAGGCACTTAGAATTTATTGTTCTCATTCACAGAAATGATTTGCAGACCTAAATGAATATTTTAGGGTTTTTTCTTTGAGTCAAATGATCCATCTGTTTACTAAAACAATTCACTGCAAAGCCAAAGAGGTCATTTCAGGGTAAAACCTCCATCTTAGCAAAGAGTAAACCAAACATCGTGTCAAGTTGAACTATTTGAAGTATAAAGTAACATCAGATAATGTTTGATGGTGGTCAGATTGTATGATCTTTCTGCTCCAGCATTTTTAACACTGAGATGCAAAGAATAATTTTCTTGGAAGGTATTAAATTAACAGAGATTTATATTTCTATGGCATTATCCCAATTTTACACATCTGTGTAGTGTTGATAATGAACATTATTTGTAAAAATGCATATACTCTCCATCTTACAGCCACACCACCAGACAAGGGAGTGCTTTCAGCAGGCTATGAATTTGTAAGTTCAATCAAAGCAATAGGCATAAACCACACAATTTTTTCATATTATCCCATGAGAGAAGATGAATGGGAGAAGATGAATGGAAGAATAAGACTGAGAGATACTATTTACTTCAAATTGTTAATTTACAGTAAAATTGCAATGTTTTATGTGGGATTTGGTGGCAAGGGAAAAAGAATAAAGCACATTCAGTAGGAAAATATTTTTCTGAAATGAAATTATACCATATCTCCTAAATTTAGCATTACCAAAAAATTCAGTGGCGTTAGATTTACAATACAGCTTCTACTGTAAAAGGGAGAGCTCCCTTTGAATGGCTATATTCCCAAAATTAGAATAAATTTTTGCTTCCTAAAATAGAAAAAATAATCGAGTAGCTGCCACAATTCTTCAAATATAATCACCATTAGCAAGAATTACCAGAATCTATAGAAAATAAAATCTGTTATCAGTGAGCTGATTCCCTCCACTTGTGGTGCTTCTTTTTCCTAATCTTTGCATTAGAAACGGGAAGATGTAAATGCTGTATTGGGTCACAATGTTCTGAGCTGGAAGAGACCCACAGCAATCAAGACAGAAAGAGAGTCTGTGCTGGCTATGAAAAGCAGAAGAGTTTCCTGTGTTCTACCATGTTCTGTAGAGTACATATGAAGTGTGATGATGATGATGATGATGGTAAGGTGTTGATTCTTGCTTTAATCTGTTTTCAAATCTCTCTTGAGTTTTAACACCCAGACAAGTATTTAATCCTTACGTCTTTCTTTCAAAGCCACAGGAAGATTCTTACAAAGGTCTTTAGATAAACAGTAAAAGTGCTGAATGTTGCAAAACGTGTGTTTCTTCTTTCAGATCCATTCCTTTGTACACTTCTTTTTATTAGTTTTGCGATTATTAGGCACTGGCTAGAGATAAAGTACTGATATTACATAGATTTAATCTCATAAGAAAACAGATGCCATCTTTAAAATTATTTAAACCATACAGATGCTTTATATTAATCAAATTCTTTTTTGCTTTGAGTATAACTACGTCAATTGAGGTGCTTATCTGTTCATGTTCTGTTCAAATAAATTACTGCTAATCATGTTTAAGGGCATGTTTAAGAGTTTTTAGCCTGGTAATAGATATTACACCTTTCTAAAACTATCATAAATATTATACTCCAACAGCTATAGTGCATCTAGATAACATTCACTGAACTGAATTGATTCATAATCATTGCCACCTACTGTGCTACAGTAACCAAGCCTAAAAGCATGTTGTTATTAGACTGTGCAGAGTACACTTGAACTATACAGTAAATAATTTTGAGGTGAGTATCACAGCCTCACCCGTATTGACAATTTGACAATTTTGCATATTACAGTTGTTAAGCACTTATTGCAAGATTGTGGCCTGTGCTATATATTCAAACTTGTTCCACTTTCTTGTGGGAGTAGGCTGTTAGCAGGAGAGGCAAAAGAACCAAAGATATGATTTTCATTTCTCTTTCATTTCTTTGTTGAAATGATATGATCTTCATTTCAACTTTTTCCTCAGTTTTAAACTGAGGGAGGGCACCAGGAATTTATTCAGGTGAAAAAATCAAACATTTTTTGATTGAAAACACAGAGGTTCATGTGAGGTACTTCCACTGAGCTGTAACCCTGCTGTTTTAAGTATCACCAACTAAATTATTTTCAGAATGGAAAGATAATCAAGTTGAGACTAATGAAAGCCTTTGCAAGTGGCAAAGAACACAATGGAAAAGATACAGGGTAACTTGGCTGTCGTTGCAAGGTAGGGCCATACTGAGTGCTCCCTGAGAGAACGGAGTAGGAGAGGGAAAAAGGAATCAGAAAACATGGGCATGAATTTCACGTGATAATATTATGCTACCAGAAGGAGCTAAGGGGAAAAGTGAGGGAAGGAAAATGGGAGAAGAAATACTGAAGAGAGTTCAGTTAGAATAAATCGAATGAAACCAGGGAACGGGCAGATGCAGAAGGCGAGAAAAAGTGACAGCCGTGCTCTAATGAGAAGCGGAAAGGATTAGAATGGCTTCAGTAAGTCTAGCAGCACAGCATTAACCCTGAGAAACCTAATGACATTTGGGAACCTAAACAAGGCCTCATATCTAGTCTGGATGCTACCAAGGTAAATGAAAATGTTTAGCAGCAGCAGCACCACTTGAGTTCTTATTCCAGTGTTATGACAGTTACTATTCATCAAAAGGCTGCACTGTTGAGAGGAGGACTGGCTTATGCATTAAATAGCTGAATAGGAAAAAACCCCTCATCTTCTGAGCATACAGGAGTTCCTATCCCTTTCTAAATAATATTCCTCTCCTTATATTCTTTGACAGGAGTCAAAATGTTCAGCATTTGACAGGGACGGAGCCTTAAGAATCGTCTCCAATCATGGCTGTCTTTCTACTTTCCTCTTGGCTGCCTATCTTGTGAAATATGATTTCCCAAGCCCAGTGCCAGCCACCAGTGTTCTTCAATCAAATTCTTCATAGAGACTCACAAGTGTCACATCAACCAGTCCAGCACCTCATTATAAAGCAGAGGGTGAAACATTGGGAAAAGAAAGCAAACAGAAAAGAAAAATGTAAATAGCATCACTTCTTGGTTACCAGGTGCATTTTATCTTATCTCTCTCTGTCTCCCAGGCTGTAAATTCCTTAGGGATAAGGGCTGTTTTAACAAGTGCTTTTTCCAGTGTTTATCACAGCATCATCCATGTGTTCTAGCGCAGTGACAGGTCTGTCACGGAGCTACTTTTCAGCTATTGTGTGTTATCTTATGCAACTCTGCTTTGGGATTATTAATTATTATGTCACATGATTTCTGTTTTTCCATGGCAAAACAAAAACCAAGAAATTTGGATTTCATTCTCCCCTTTCAAGGAGAAAACCCTGGAGATTTGTGCCAAGCCTAACTTCTCATCAACATGCAACATGAGGCAATGCATGAATAAAATAAGTATTCAATTTTTTCACTTTCACCTTCTTTATGCTGAGATTTTCTGCTGCTTTGTTAAATTTCACACCATGCTGGTCAGATTATATGAAATTTAGCAAACTGAACTGTCTTTATGCCAGATTGAAGAACATTTCTAGAAACTGTCCTAAAGTCAGGACTTGCCATAGAGCCCTGCAGTCTGAGCAATACTGTTCACCTATTAGTCAACAGCAGACATTCAAAGCATCTGTGCTTTTATGTCTCCATCCAATTTCTGCTTGGTTGTATTCCTGCATAAATTTTTCACTTAAAGTGTGCTGATTTCAGGTGATGTCAATGTAATTTAATTCCAAACTCATGGCATATTGGCCATTTTTAACCGAGCCCTGTCTAATACTTGTTCTTGGGGCAAAGGTGTGTGCGTGAGCACTTTCTTTGCCCTGTTTACAACCCTAATTTGAGTTTTTTACTCCACCTAACAGGAATTGAAACTAAAGGAGGAATCTGCTATTTTTGCTTCTTCTGATAGAGTGAGCCTTTACACTTTCTATTCATATTTCAAAATTCCATTAGTAATATTTCTCATTTAATTATTTTAGTTTCTGTAGTTTCTTAGTCTGCTTTTCTGACTATCTCAGTGAAGTGGGTAGGTTGTATAAGAGTTTTTCCTGGTGGGTTAATACATTGTGTCAAATGGTAGAGAAAGGATGGTTTATGGTCTGGGAGTAGCCCTGAGAGATCACAGTTTTAGAAGGTAAACTCCAATCAAATTTTACATCAGCATCTACATATATAAAGTGGAATTCCAATTTGCATGCAAGCCTAACAGTCCGCTTACAAAACTATATATTTAATACATGTTTTATTCCTTCAGGTAAACCAGTGCATGCTAATATTAGGACCGTGTGACAACGGGTCATATGGCTTATATTCCACCAGCGAATGAGAGCAATATTTCACATTTGAGCTAACAAGACACAGGAGAGCTGTTCAACAACTCTTATTTCTCGTGTATAGGCTCCATAGTAGCTGGTATAGAGAGCAGAGCTAACCCCAAAGTTCCAGTGAGCTAACAAGCAGTGTCACTTGGGTCACTCCATTTCCTTGGAGGGGAAATGGGTGTGCTGTTGCATAACTTCCCTCCACATCCATGTGGAGAAGAGTTACGTATTTGTGCCACCATTTTGTGGCCAGTCCTAGAAAGAAAATACACAGCTTTTTATGTGTGCCAGAACACGTCCATACGCTTTCAAGTGATAAAGAGCAGCAGGGAATTTGGGGCTATGTAATTTTTTTTCCTAAACCTCAGGTTTTAGAGTCCTAGTCCTTCTAAATCTACCTTAAATGAAAAGTGCCACTGTTAAGCAGGACTTCTAAGTCCTACTGCTTGCCAAAACCAGGAGGTCTGAAAT
Organism: Picathartes gymnocephalus; assembly: GCA_013390045.1. Classification (NCBI taxonomy): domain Eukaryota; kingdom Metazoa; phylum Chordata; class Aves; order Passeriformes; family Picathartidae; genus Picathartes; species Picathartes gymnocephalus. Next base: position 114,211 of record WEKY01021667.1, read on the forward strand.
TCTCGATTACTTAAAATAACTTATTTGGCACCAGCTGACAGCTACTGAGAAATAGTGCAAATGCAACCAATGGCTTATTTTGGTAGAGTTTGGTTGGAGTTATTTTCTTAGATGCTGCGTATGAAAGACTTAGGCAGTTTTAAGGAGGGAGCAGAGATCTCCTCTCATCTGGTGTGGGGAAACCCAGCCAGAGAGTTAGTGGGGGATAAAACAGGCTCTCCAGTCAGGTTTTCTCTGGTAATTGCCATGAAGGAGTAAGGACTCATTAGAATCTACATTTTGCTGTACATCCCCAGTGAGGAAGGGGTAAAGCAAAGGTAACGCTTATTTAACAAGGATCCATGCCTATGAATAACATTTTCTGCCTCTGACTGAATTCCAGGTCTCAACATACGTGAAAGAAATATATCCGTTTACTACAAGATGAAACTCTACACCTAACCTATAATCACTAGAAGGCTTATTTTTTAAAACTCTGCATTCAGTATTGATAGAAAGACATTTTCCCTTTAAAATGAAAGAAGACTAAAGACATCATGCTGAGGAAATTATGCAAATTTAACAAAGTCCATACAAACCAATTAGTTTCAAGATCAGAGGTGACATATTTTGTAATTAATACAAGTTTAAGCTTCTATTTATGAGCCTATAAATAAATACACCCTCACAGGAACATGTATGAAAGAAGAATGAGTATCTGCAGAAGAGGACCAGCTTAATTTTTGTACCACTATGTTATACTAATATACAATAACCCCTGAAGAACAGCTTATCGATAATTTACAGAATTTCTATTATTGCCCTGTATTTATGAGCTTACACAGGAGTTACAGACTCAAAATTTGCTAAGACCATGGACATAATGGCTAGATCCCTGGGGAGCCTTAGAACAGAGCCTTTGATTCAGGATATACGAGAGCAAGCATTCATTTGGGGGCTTTCCTTGTGTCCACAGTAACACCACCTGCCTTAAAATGGCTGCTTTGAGCCAGCTCTCCCCCAGAGCAGGCAGTCAACTACTGCTCTCCAGTGCGTTGCTGCCTCTTAATAGCCATGCACTGCTTTTTCCCCAAATTCCACAGCATCTATTCATTTGGGAATCTGTGGCAAGCTGGAGCGAGGCCAGAGAGCAGTCGCCCTGCTCTGACTGCTTCTGGCAGGATGGCCATCCAGAAACCTGCTGCTTCGAGCAGGATTGCTTAGAGGTGTGTGGAAATTGCACTCATGGCTTCAAAAGGAGCTTGCAGCTCTCCATTTTTTGCTGTTCAGGAAAATAATGAAAAGGATACACGAAGCCTGAATATTTGGTGGCTGAAGAGGACATTCTTTAAATTATGTCTTTACTAATAAAGTACATAATCAGTTCCATGAGAAGCATTTAAGAAAGGAAAAAAATCTCACTCAATCCTGCTCCTATTAAATAACTGTATTTTTATTTTCTCTTTTTACTCTCTTTAGAATTTTTTTTCACTCATCTGGTATGTTTTGATTTTGATAAATCACCATTTCAAAGGAAAAATTGTTTTACTAAACATTAATTCCCATTTCACACATTAACTTGCCTGCCAAAGAATTTGATTTTGCACCAGCTATTCCTGTAAGAAGGCTGTGCCGGAATTTTACTCCTCTAATGCACAGATGCATTTTTCTAATTTATAAGGATATTTTTAGCCATTTTATGCCTTCTTAGCATTGTGCTGACATCATCTTTATGTTTGATCATTACCTTCTCTTTCTCTGATGTATGCTTTTGGGAACAAACCTTCTACCTCAAATTTGTTTCTGCATCGCTGTTTACCAGTTGTCATTTTGTGATTGATGTGTACACTCAGGTGTTTTTGCTTTATCATTTCACAATCATGAATTCTCAAATTTGTGGTAGATAATCTAAGCCCTCTAGTTTATGACCTTGTTCTTACATACTCAGTCTCCCTTCAGTTTTGGTAGTACTTGTGGTCAATACAAATTTCTCTAAATGTTATTCTGATATACTTCTGTATTTATGGTATCTCCAAATCTTGCCATACAACATATTCTAACAAGGATGGTTAGGAAAAATAGTAATCCAGGACAGAACAAAGACAAGTTTTTGAAAGATAACTCCACTGTTACTTTACTTCAGCTTCAATATTTCTACAGTTCACCCTTCAGCATCACCCTTTGATTTGCTTACTCAGCTTACTGATATTTGTACTAATTTCGGTCTTCTGCAGTATACTTTAAGTTTTGCTTATGTTGAATAGATAAAAATGTACCCAAGTCCAGGTATATAGAGTTTCTGCTTTTCTTTCCTCTCAAGGAATCCATTATCAAGGAAAAATATGACATCTGATAATTTGTCTTCACAGTCATCAAGTATATAAAATCCTATCACACTTTCCTTCCCCCCCTGCTTTCTCAGTCATAACTACGAATATCATTTAGCAAAACTATGATCTCAGTGTTTTTCACTGTAAGAATCCATGTCCCTGTCAACACAGTGTTTTTCCATCCACCACACTCTAAACACAAACCGTGCAAACCCACAGTTTCTCTTCAGTTTAGACCCAATATTAACAATGCACAGATCTGAGTGTGTCAGGCAAGTGTGGGGAATTGAAGGACACCTCCCACCTTGAATTCCAGCTTCCTACCAAACCTTCCACACTGTCCCTGCTCTTCTACCACCATGTCCTTTCTAATTTAGTTTTTTACCTCCCTCAGAGAACCTCAAGCCAAGGCCCACTCCCTCTGCCTCCACCAGAATCCCTACTGTTCACTTCTCCTCCCAGGAATCATGCTCTGCACTTTCTGCGTTTCACTGCGTTGGTTCATGTTTATGTACCCTCAGATGCTGGAGGAAAGCACTGGTGGGAAGGGAAAATCTCGCCAAAACTTTGCTTCTAAACATACTTTTACTCAGACTGAGCCTCTTTCATTTTGCAGGCATCCATGCTAACATTTGTGGAGTCTGGCAAAAAAAATCTGTTAAGTCTGTTTTTAATATAAAAGAAGCTGAAAATAAAATATAAGATTCAGCTGAAGCATTGAAGACCAAATTTGGTCTTTCCAGGAAATTTGCTTTTCTTGTACCAGGTCCTTTTCAAATCGTCAATCAAAGCCCGCATCTCCAAAGGAATGAGCTGTAGCACCAGATGAGATCTCTTATTATTCCTTATTCAAATTAATTAAAAATAAATCTGAAAAAATTCAGCACAAAAGAAAATAGAAATAAACGGGGTAGATAAGGAATCCTTTTCGTGGCAGCTGTAATTAAACAGCAGCATTTTGATGCTGCAAGAATTTTTTCCCTCCAACCCCAAAATTTGTTTTCAGCATCCCCCCCAAATTTCCACAAGAATTCCAAGGCACCTTGTGGTCTTTGCAATGGTAGATTCTGTAGGACAGTGGAACAGCTAAAGCTTCTGAAAAGGCCTGATCCTTTGGGAAACAAATAATCCATGTTTGCTTTGCCTGCCTGATTCTGTATTCTTGTGAAAGATGAGATTCCAAGAAAGCTGCAGAGTAACACACACACACACAGAGGCACTAAAACGCTGCCACAGGCTTAGGCACCAAGAGAACAGGCCAATGATTTTGGGGCATCCCGTGCCTTAGAGCAGTTCCCACACTCAGGCGCCTGTCAATGGTGGTGCCACTGAAGCGTTACGCGGAGTCCCCCAAACACTTTGTAAACCGGGATCCGGCGGGACAATGGCAAAGTTCAGTCCTGGAAAGAGATAGTGTGCTGAATGCACAATGCCAAGCTTTGTCTGCGGGGGCTTCTGTCGAGGGACAGGGCTACTTAATCTCCCCACTTGCCCTGGGGATTCTGGCTGTTTTAATGTGTCCTTTTTGAGAGCCTGTGAACTGTAGAATATAGGCTGGTAACAACTTTCTTTAGGACTGCCTCGGCAGAACCAAAAGCTGCCAACACAGAATACCAGCACAGCGGTGTTAATGAGCACAAAGAAGACCTTTAACTTTTTTTACAGCTCCGATGGCTAGAGTTTCATGTAATTCCTTGGTGAAGGAACTAATTCTTTGGCTTGTTTTATATGAGCCTAGCTTCTATCACACTGCAGAGGATGGCCTCTTTACCCATATTTCTTTTTCTTTCCTTCTTTTTTGAATGATAATAAAGCCCTGATGCATCTTTAATGAACTGTGGGGCTTTCAGAGCTTTTCCCCCCTTCTTACTATAAGGTGTATATACAGAGTACATATTTACTGAATGATAGAAAAAAGAAAAAAATTAAAATAATTGATTTGTTGAAGGCTGAGTAGCAAATGCAAGTCAATATCACTGACATATTTAAACATTCAAGGATAAACTCCTGAAGTCATTGAAATTCCTGAAGTCATAGTAGAATAAACAGATAATCTTTACTTCAGACATGTTCTAGTATTTCTA
>WEKY01021669.1:0-16642 GCA_013390045.1 Picathartes gymnocephalus
CCTCCAACTCTTTAACACAAAGCACATTTCAGGTTTGTTTCCTGTTAAGACTATGTCTTTCTCATGTTATTTGTCCATGTATGTAACTTTTTTAAAGTGCAGTATGTGTTACCATTTAGACTTGATGAAAGAATTCTTTTGAGGAAAAATTTGTGTAAGCAAAGAAAAAAAAATTCAAAATCAAAATAGGAGTCAAGTTTCAAAACTTCAGAAGGGTGAAACCCTGTGTGTTGACAAGTATTAAAGAAAACTTAATTTCCCCAAGAAGCAGAACAAAGAAAAATTACAGAAATTCTTCTGACATATGATGAAAAACATTTTTCCTCTTAGTTGTCATTTTAATTCCAAATTTCATCTCCGTGTCTCAACAGAAGTAAACTAATTACAAAATAGATATATTTAGAATAACTTATTATATTCTATGTATTGGTGCAATAATACTTGTACGTATTTGATGAACCAGAATGTTTTTCCAGTTGACTGTATGTCATTTAAGGAGAACTGTGATCCAAAGATAACATTGTGAGTGTTAAATATCTCATTAAGAAGAAGGCTAGGTCCTACCTGAGTTAGTTTTTTACAGAGGTATAGAAATCAGAGAATAAAACTATTTCAGCTTCTGTATTTGACATTTATAAGTATTATTAGGCTTGTTAGAGGTAACTGATTTGCCATATACTTGCATTAAAATTTAGATTTGTAAAATACCAGCAATGTAGAGAGTTAAGAACTACTTAACTGACAAATCTCAAAAAAGTTGTCATTAGTGGGAAATCCCAGCTGATTAGAAATGTTTAGAGGATAAATGCACAAATACTAATTAAAAGTCCAAAAGGACTTTGATGGCGTAACCCCAGCCACTCACACAGCCACTTGCTCACTCCCCACATCCCCTGTGTCAGGCTGGGGGAGAGAACCAGAAGGGTAAAAGTGAGAAAACTCATGAGTTGAGATAGACAGTTGAAGAGGTAAAGCAGAAGCCGCACGCACAAGCAAAGGAAATCTAGGAATTCCATTCACCCCTTCCCATGGGCAGCCAGGTGTTCAGCCATCCCCAGGAAAGAAGGGCTCCATCAGTATAACAGTGACTTAGGAAGGTGAATCACATCACTCCACATATCCCCAAATGCTTGGGGAATATTTACAGTTAAACCCTTCTAGCTTGTAGGCGAAAAGAAAACTTAAGAGATTATTTCATTTCTATGTATAGGATGTTACTGAGTACAAAATGCAAAGTCCTAATAAACATCCTTTTTCAAGCATAAGAAAAACTACTGACTAGAAGGTGAAATCTTAAAAATTCAGAATAGAAAAGATCAGCTTTGAGAAACTGCCAATGGGATCTCTTGCTTTATTCAGATCAGAATGGGGTGTCTTTTTGCAGGACTGCTTTACCCCAACACAAGTTTTAACCAAATACAGATTACTGGGTTCCATCCAGCAGCAATGACTTGAAATTTAGTCCTTTCCAACCATAAATTTGACATTTCCAAAAATGGACAATGACATCTTTGTCTTACTAAAATCAGCATCAGTATTTCTGAGTTTCTTTTCTCCCTCCAAACTGCAGGAAAGGTGCAACTGACTTTTGGTTTTTTTTTTTTCCTGTGATTTCTCATCTCAGGAGGTAGCAGCCCCCCCAGTTCCTTGCATAACTACTATTCTATATTACTAGACTGAAGTTTCTTGTCTCCGAGACAATCTTATCTTATTGCTTATTAACTGGGTAATGCTGTCATCAGTGCTTTACTGAGGTAATGCTAAAAGTAATCCAGGACTGAAAAAAAAAAGGTATCCACTTTAGTTCAATTGACTTAACATTTTCATCAAGGTGACTGTCCAACTGTTTCATATTCTGAATCTTTATTCTCCCTTCAGGTACAGGTGCTGCATAATCATAAGGCCAAATATTTGCCAATTCAAATATATTGATTAGACTGTTGATACTCTCTGAGTTAACAGTTGGACTTGAGGCTCTTATAGGTCTTTCCCAACCTAAAAAATTCTGTGATCCTGTGATATCTTCTGCAATAAAGATGGGTTCTTAGAAAGAAAGCAGCGTGTGAAGCAGAGAGCTGGTAAATGTACTTGATCCCTTCTCTCTTCGCTGAAATCTTAAAGCTGAGGTTTCCTCTGATCTCAGGGATGTGAATCTCTTCTACACACTCTGCACTTGCTCAGAGCACAATCTGCCTATTGGTGCCGGCGGGTTTTCCTCCCTGGAAATGAGGCTGTGTGCGCAGCAGGATCCACTCTGGCAGCCAGAGCTGCAGAGCAGGACTAAAACTGGACAGTCCCAATACACTGGTTTCTTTAAATTAAAAATCCTTATTAAAATCATAGAATACTAGAGGTTGGAATGAACCTTAAAGGTCATCTAGTCCCAGTACCCCTGACATGGGCAGGGACACTTCCCACCAGACCAGGTTGCACAAAGCCTTATCCAGCCTGGTGTCGAAATATGTTCAAGGCCAAGTGACTTGTGCAGGAAAATCTTACATTTTCCGGTTACAAGTTTGTATACAGATTTTCTTGGTGCTAAGCAAGTTTTAGGGTTTTTTTAATCTTTCAGTATTTCATCTTTCTGCTGCTTTTGTTTTTCCTTTGAGCTATAGTCATGCACTTTGCCCCAGACAGGTCTCTGAAATAAAAGAGTAATGAATCCTTCTTTCTAGTTTCAGCTTGCGGCCAGTTAATTCAGATAGATTATATTTCTAAACTTTGAGTGTGAGATACATGGTCTCAAATGACACATCATGAGAAATATTTTAGCAAATGATGAGTTATTATTACTCTGTCCTTTGAACTGCAACATCATTAAGAAAAGGGGAAAAACCCACATTAATTTAAATACAAAGGATATGGTAGATGATTCTTCTCCTCTACCCAAGGCTGGTGGTTCAAAGGAATGGTGTTTTCTTTGATTTCTTCTCCATTATATTTCTGTATCAGTACACAGAATTTTGAAGAGAGTTGCCTGAATTGACATATTTTTTTGTGGTTTTATTTTGATTCATTGATTGCAGTATGAAAGAAAGGATATATACAAAGCAGATTTTCTGTCCTATCACACTGTGTGATTTGTACTACCCTGAAAATTGAGCTAAATCCTCTGGGCGTGAAGTAAGAAGAAACAGCTCATTCCCCTCTGCTCCTCAAAACCACATGAACTTAAATATTAATGAAACTTTCATGAATCACACATAACACATGCTGCCCCTTTATGCTGGAAAAGGCCTCAGCTTTTTATGGTTGGTACTGTACAGCCAAGAGAATAGAAAGCAGAGTCATAAAACAGTAATTAATACACTTCTGAGCGGAGCTATTTCATTGTGTAGATGCTAATTAAGAATGATAGATCCCAGTGACTGAGTGGCACATAATACATTCGGTCAGCATAAGTGAAAGGTCAGTTATCATTTTGACTACTTTAAGTGAAAATATTTTCCCTTATGTCAGTGATTTCAGGAACCACAAATGTCAAAGTGAAATGCGTTATGCCTTCTCTTTCTAGAATGCAGATTTTTAGTGACATAACAGGAGCATTTGCTTTGTGAAAGCGTTTGATTTGCTGTGGGAGTTCTGACCAATCAAGAGTGAAAAGAAAAGAAAATTTTAAAAATTAAAAAGTAAATATTAAACCTTGGCATTGCAAGTGCATTCCATTTGGGGTGGTTGAGACGCTGTAAAACGAACTGGCTTTCCAAATGGGGCAACCCCTGCTGCCAAAAAATGATTCAATGAGACTGGACACTTCAAAGTTCTCTTTTGGAAAATCTCATCCACTTGATCAAAACGTTCCTTGATGGGTTTAGAATATTTCTAAGTTATTAATTTTCAGAAAAAATGGGAAAGGGTAGTCTTAAGTCCAAAACTTGAGATGAATTCAGACATTGCAGCTTTATGCAGCAAGAAGACAAGTCAGAAAGGGAGCTCGTGTTCTAGCAGTAGGAATGTTAGACATCTCACAGATGCTCGTGCCAGTGCTACATGTTTAACTTCACTTGTCATCTCGGTGTTCTTCATAGCTTAGACACCTTCTATTTTTCTTTAGTCCTGTACCATGATTAAAGTCAATAGAAAAAATCCTGTCCTGAGGCTATTAAGACCCTTAGATGCTTTAAAAGGTACATGCTGGGACAAAAGCATGACATGATTTTTTTTTTAGAGTCAATATTACTTTTAAAATCTTGCTTTATTAAATATAATTTGATATTTTGATCTCATATATATGTAATTCCTCCTTAAGGAAAATCTACTACAATTAAAAAAGAAAACAAAGGGAAAATTAGGTAACAAAGGAAGACTTTTAGTTCAGTTCTGTGATGGGTTTTGGGCAGCAGCAAAACCACTAGAGTTATAACTGGGGACTGTAGTTAATATTGTAGTTCACATAGCAGTTGAGTATTTTAAAAATACAAACTTGAATTGACCATGAGGTGCTGTTATACCTCCTACACATCCTATTGCAATGCAAGAAAAGAATGATGCTATATTAAAAAACAAAACTAAAAAACAAAAACAAAACCAAAATTATACTGAAACAGGATTGCAAATAGTAGTTCATGGTTTTACATCCTAGTGTTACTACTATTGAGTGCTTTAAAGAATAACATCTCCTTGCACAGGAAATTGATCCTTTATAGTGCTTCTGATAATGTCAGAGTGTGTGTTTGAATAAATGGGTTTAGCACGCTATAAAGTGAGTGACTAAGTGAAATTTCTTAGGTAAGTGGGTATGATCAGTAATGCTGATCACTAGAGCAAAAGAGCATGAGACAAATGGGAAAGTAAGTGGAGTAACAAAGGCAGAGATTTCACCTAAAAGTCGGTGATGGACAGAAATATCCAGCACAGATCAGACAGTGAGTTGCTCAGTGACAAGGAGGAATAACTGGTGTAAATGGCATCTGAATAAAGCCCTTGACCTTGCTAAAAATCAAAAATAAAAATGAATGGGCTTTCAGGCTTTCAGCTCTTGGAAGAAGCCGGTGAGTGGGCAGGCCCATAGCACAGGGCGGTCTGGGCAGTGCTCCCACCACTCGCCGGGATGTGGTGCATGAGAACCAGCGATAAGAGTCTGACTTGTGTGCACAACAGGGAGATTGCAACTAGCAGCTTATGTTCTAGTGTAATGCTAACTTACTCGGGCAGCTCTGGGCACACTCCTAAGAAGCCACTAATGACAATGCAGTTGTGTAACTTGAACAGTCTCTGTTCTTGCTCAGACTGCCAAGAATTCTGCAACCCAAAAAGCCTGTTACGCAACTGCGAGAGAGAAACTTGGGCCGCTACAGACAGCCGCATCTTGACAATTAGATTTTTGTCCAGAGTGGCTTTTCAGCTCATTTTTTATGTTAGCAGGACTATAGTTGTCCCATGTAGGCTTCTTCAGTATAGCAAAGCCATGTATTTTACCAGGAAGCTGAGCACAGTGTTACAGTATAATGGCATCTGTAATTCAGCTTCTATTTATCTGTACCTTTCTGAGTAATGAAGCTGCTGACATCTTTCCGGAAAGCCTGTGATCCACTGCAAAGTTATAATCAATCTAGGTGTCTTTTGGAGACGGGAAAAAAGAAATTTTTCTTACAGCTTGTTTGTCTGGACCTACAACAAGGAGAAAACACTGAAGAAGAGACCTTGCTTCAGTCCCATGCAATCATAGGATGTCACATTGTCCTTTTAAGAATTAGATCACATTTGATTTTAAAATGCATAGAACATTTTTCTTTCCCCCTCTGCTGCTATTCTTGTGGAGAGTGTTCCAGAAATCTGCTTGCTATAAAACCAGCTACTCCTTTCTGCCCTCATTTTATGCCTGACCATAATTGATGAAAGACTAGACAAATTACATCATTAATTGTTTATTCTCATTTGTGGTATGCCATTTATGTGAGTGTCATCTTGGTAAACTTCAGTTGTTGAAGTTACTGACTTTAAAAGACTAAGAATATGAGGGATCTGGGAATTTGAGTTGAAGTCTGTTGATAATCCAAGAGATATTTTGGATTGGTTTTCTGGGTGCTGGTAATGCTCAGTTTCAGAACTTGAGAAACCTTTCTCTGTTCTTGAGGTGAAGATGAGATCCTTGTCAACACAGGAGAGCACTCACTGAACTGCTAACCATGCATGGTAATTTACCTGCAGGCACAATAAAATCCATTATGTCTTCAAATATTGATCTTACATTTGATTTGGAGTATACTATATCATTTGAACTATTGAAGCAAGTTGTAGATTTTCTCTGGGAATTACTGTGAGTAATTAAAAGAGATTTTCTGGCTCAAAAGGAGACAGGAGAAGACTGCTCAAAGGGAGGTGATTGAAAGGGAGGGAGGTTATTAGTGACATCCAGGAAGCATAGTCTAGGGAACAATTTTTAAACAGTTTCTTTAATGTCTGCAGCACAAAAGGAAGAGCCCAACTATACATTTGGGAAATGAGGATGATATTTTCTGCTTAACGTGGCTGGTTACAGCAGTTGTTAGACAGAAGTAGCTCCTGGAGCAAACCCAAAGAAGTAGCACTCTTGAACCAGATGCTCAGCTCCAGAGTCAGGCACTTCATTTCTTCTTCTCTCCCTTGATTTTTGAATTAATTACTGAAAATGGCCTTTGCTTCAACAAAGCTTGACTCTGGGTGAAGATCTAGAATCCACCTCGTTTTTTTGTGCAGGTGTTGTACCAGCTAAGCTAGAGGAAAGTACTTCCATGTATGTTTCCAAGTAAATATGTCCCCAGTTGCTCTGAGATTTTTCTGAGCTCGCTGTTCTGATTATTTTCTTAAGAGACATTTCAGTGTATTTTGCCTATTTTCCAGGTTCCTGCTGAGCTTCTGTAGAAAACAGAGAGTTCTTGAGGCACAGGGAACTCTACTGACTAGGGGCACAACTTCATGTGGCTGAGAGGCTTTCAGGTGAAAGTCAGAGCTGTTTTCAGAGTTAATGGCTGCTAAGCATGGCTAATGTAGCCCACAGTTTTGGATTCAGGCACCTCAGGACAAACTAAATCATGTTTTAGATACCTAAAGCCTACTTTGGATCTGGACCAAATGCTTTATGTTTGGAAAAATGTTGTGAAGAATATAAGTGCTTCTGATTTCAGCATGCAGATACTTAAACTTGATTAGAATGACAAAAGCAAGAATCTTATGCATAAATTAGTGTTAAAAGACATTCAGATTGAGATCTAAGCCTAAAAAATTAAGAAAATCTTGGGGTAGGATTATTGCATTAGTCTTTCTGTCCTCCTGCACCAGGCTCAAACTCCCTTTGTCCCAATAAATATGGTTGTCTCTGTATCTGCCACTGGCGTAACATTTATTATCTTCACGTGGAACAGTTTATTATCATGTAGCCAGTATAAACGGTTAAAAAGATGTTGTCTCTGTTACGCTTTTGGTCCACCAGAATCTGATTTGTTAACCTTCTGAGCCTGCTGTAAGCCTTGCTTAGTTTTCAGTAACACATATGAAGACCATTGGCCTTAATGCTGTGGCTTGCTATAGCCATACTGCTTTTTGTGCTCTTTCATTTTTCTTGTCATTTGGAGCATGTATTATGTTAGATGACATAGTTTGGGGTAGTTTTAATTTTTAATACAATACTGTAAAAACATCTAAATCTTGGTTACTGCTTCTAGCATCCCAAAATAGCATTCTAAATAGACACTGTAATACTGTACTTGTTTTTCTATTATTTATCTAACAAGCCACCCATGGTGTGTAAATACTATCAAACAATGTCTTCATTGTGAAAAAGAATAACTATTGGTGTCTGTTTTAAACTTACTCTGTTTGCTTAGTGGGACTACATATACATTTGAAAACAGCCAACCAAGTTAGGATAAGATGAGCTAATGCTTTTTTAGTGCTTCTTTTCTTCCTCTTCCAAACTGTTCTTTCCCTCTAAAATAAAGAAATATTTCTGGAAAGATGAGGAGCTTTGTCCTGAATAGGAATCCTAGCCTCTGAACACCAAACACTCACCTTAGCATTTACAGGGAACAGCAATTTTTTGTATAGGGCTGGGGAAAGAGGATAAATCATAAATAAATTAAGACCTTTCAGTTTTTTACGCATTTATGTGCCCTATGGATATTTGATGTAAATATATAAATTATCATTAGATAATTCACTAGATATCACTAGATCCAAAAAAATCAAAGAGCAGTGAAGGATCTCTCTTTTCAAAAGTACTGAAAGGTGAGCACTTGAAAGCCTGTATTTCTTACACACAGAATAACCAAACATTTTAATGTGTGGCCTGTGACTTTCAAAATGAAGCATATTAAAGAAGTTGATGTTTTTCAACTATGTAGCCATTGCAATGTTTTAGCTTTTGGAACTACTTTAATGAGTGTCAATTGTGTAGCATGTTGCATTTTACTAGACTCACAAGAACTAAATATAACGCTCAGATTTCCAGGAACTCATAAAAGATCCTTATTTTGTGCAGAAGGAGGCATTTTTAATGTGTCTTAAAGCACAAATGTTTTGCTTGTAGTTCTGCCTGTAATGAGAGTTACTACTACTCTGTATGCACAGTTGCTAGATCTGTGCATGGTAATGCAGCAGTTCAGATCCTCATTGTTAAGTATTTTCCATACATTTAAGATAGGATTAATGGGCCGCTTGCGTTGCAGGTTCTATTTACAATTTAGAGTTTAAGTCTGCAGGTATGTGCTGTTTACAGCTGAGACAATCACTTGTTGATCTTTGCAACAATTTACGTTTACCTATCAATACCAGAAACATTTAATTTGCAAATGACTCAGATCTTTACAGTAGTGTTTGAAAATGAGGGAGGTAATTTTTACATATGTATTGTTATTAAGTATATTATTCATTTTAGGAGTGTTCACCACTTAAGCAATAAAGAGTGTATGTTTAAAATTGATACTGTTGTTCAAAGCAAAAGAAAGCAGAGTCCCATCTTTTTTTATTTGTCTCTTACAGGCTCCTGCACAGTAGCAGGCAAAGCAATGTATATTTACAAATAGAGAAAAAAAGAAATACGAAAACTCAGATTTAATACTTGATAGTTTATTCAACTCTGTTATCACCATGAGATTAATGTAATCAAAATGACTGTCCTACCATAATAGTTTGTAGACTAGAAGTGATTAGGTACATTCTGAAATTTATGTTTGTGTTTATATTTTAGTTAGTGGTTTAGGCTATGAAGTCTTGGCCCTGGGGTTAAATCTAAAGGTTTTCAAACCAAGAAATCCATGGCTAAAATACGTTTGGTGGGAGGGAATAATGTAATTACACACAGCTTTTTGATAAACAGCCTAAATTGTGCTTCAAAGGACAGATGTGTCTTTAATAATCTGAACCATTTGCATTTTCAGATTAAACCCTGCTTGATTGCATTGTACTTGATACGTATACTTAAATCTATATGTTAAATGTTATACTTTGATATAGAGCTTATTGTTTGACTTTGTTCTTATGATCTGACAAGCTTCATTATATAATAAACTAGTTTAAATAAATCTTAAAGACATAAAAGTGTTCTTGACAGTAAAAAAAAAATTTGAAGCACACAAATGATATATTGGTTAGATGTTCCAGAGAGAGTCAAAGCTTTTTTTCATTCAGTTCTTTGAACATGTGTTTTGAATAAAGCTGTAAGGCATTTTCCAGTAACCAGTGTTGTATTACAAAAATGAGTAAAGTAAAACAAAAGGAAAACATGTTTCAACATTTTATTCAGTATTGTCACACATTGTTGCACATTTCCAGCTGGAAGTAAATGTGACATTTGTAATGCTAATTTTTCAAACCTAACCTTTTATAACATATAAAATATTACTTGGGATGGTGTGCCCTTGTGAAAGGAGCAGGAGTAATGAAGTACTCGATCAGGCTTCAATTGGATTCCTAATGGCTTGAGTGCAATTACACTGCCAGTTGGTTGCAATCAATCAAAACCATTTTTGAATTGTTCTCTTAAACTGTATCTAGTGTTAACTGCAGATAAGCAGGTTACAGAGCACTTGACCTGATGTAGTAGCAGTGTGTGTGTCTCACAAACAAGTGATGCTGTTAATGCTACTGTGTTTGTCCCAATTTGTTAAAACAGAAGAATGTACTGTAGCTTTGCTCCATATTATTTGTGATGGAAAAATGTGAACATAAGTGTAATGCAGCAGCACGTAAGGAAAATGCAATATATAATTTTGGTTTTACGTATGTAATACCGTTAATTGTAGGCTATAGATGCATTACCTAACTAAAAAAAAAATCTCATTGAGTTGGTCCCTGTTTTTGTCTATCATAATGACAGATTGCCAGCCTCTATTGACTCAGAGAGGGCAAAGCAGAGGAGAAGCAAAAAGGGAAAAGCACATGCAAGCAATTTGGATATTTAAAAAATGGCAAATTAAAGAAAAAAAAGAAAGAAAAAAATCTTACAATTAAGCTATAATGGAATTTATGGAAAGATGGATATAATTTATTTTGGTTTTATTTGTCCAGGGCCATAACATATTAGCCTGGGAATATAATCTAAACCATACCACATACAATGTTGCTAATGGGACATTTATGCTAACGGGACTTATTCCCATACTTCAGGATAGGAAAAATATACTCTAATGTTTCATTGCAAGGCATTCCTCTGAAAATGAAAGCTAATTAAATATTTTTTACTGTTAGTTGAAAATATCATATACCTGAAGACCTATAATCCGTGTGAAAAAACGGTAGAACTCAGCAAATGTGGTACTTGAAGCAAGGCTGACAGTCTCAGGAGCCTCACTAGCCAGGACTTAATTTTTGCTCTGCTACACCTCAGCAGGTGACATTTTGCTGTGAGCGTGGCAGTACAAAGTGTTTCACTATTTGTGTTTGATCCCACGATTCCTCTCCTGACTGTGGTAGCACAAGTGCCGTGCAATTGTAGCAACATGGGGTGAATGCCAACGTGCTTTTTTTGCAAGTTGGGTTAATGTTTACATTCAAATGTTGTTCCAATTGAAGAGAGCAAAAGTAATTGCATGCATCTCACTCAAAGAATATTTGCTTGTTTCCTGAACAAGTTCGTTGTTAAATATGTATTTTTTTTCTATAACGAAAAGTCAGTAAGGATTCACTCTGTAACTGTACTCCCTAAACATATCCCAAGCATCACCCTGTAATTTTGATGCTTAAAACATTGGCTTCCTTAATATTTAGCCTGCACCTCTTCTTCAGATTCCTAGCTTGGCAGGTGTATAAATCAAGCCCTCATTTTTTTGGAAGCTGCAACAAGCACAATTTCATTGCACAGTGAAAACTTGCAGCTAGAAAAGGAAAAGTAGAAAGGAGGATGTTTTTTTGGTTGAAAAAAAAATCAGTTAAGGACAAAGCATACTTCCAGATGGTCTCTCTTATATTGTACTGCTTTATATACAGGACCATCTGTAACTCTTTAGTTAATTTCCACTGGTCTAATTCTGTACTTGCATGTATGTTTCTAGAATAGATTTGACCAAAATATGGGGCTTTTATGTACTGTTTGTGGGATATTTTCAGAGTAATGTATAACAGACCTTGTCTGCTCTGCCCTTTGTGTAGATACAAAATGCCAAAGGGTAGGGGAATGGCCTCCTCTTATATCTTACCCGATTCTTTGGAGGCTCCTTAAGTCAAAAGGAGTACAACAAGCAGATTTGGTTTGTCACGTGTACATACAGTGGGAAGCTCTGCATGCTCATTTGAATGCACAGTATTTATAATGTAGATGCTTTATAGAAGTGTTTAAAACCCCTGTCCATTTACTGCATTTAAAAATACCTCCCCTGTCTTTTCCCAAAGACAGTCATTTAGAGCTTTCAAGATAATGGTGGGAAAATTTTGTGCAGAGGCATTGATGTAATGGCAACAGCATTTATTCTCTTCATGTGCCAGTTTTCAAAAGACTTAAAATTGCAGAGTGAATTTTTGGTGCATTCGTTTTTAATTGACCATGTTGAAAAAAAGGGACCAAACATCTGAAAACATCAGCTTGTCTGAAGTGTTTGCCACTCATTTTTTATTTTCAAAATCTCTCCTCTCTTCATATAAATATATCAATCTAGTCTCTTAAAATGCCCTTAATGTAGACAATGCTTTCTGCATTTGAGATCTGTTTAAATATTTGTTCTATATAAGCTATATAGAGCAATGTAATTACTTCTGTTGCCTCATATATTCAGATTTCACTATCCAACTTGTATTTCTTACTGGGTTTTTTATGTATTTTACTTTTAATGGCTTACTCTCTTGAATTTAAGAACATCATGCAGTTCTCTTTCTGGGCCTTAGACATGCAAAGAAATAGGTGATCTTTTTGTCTTTGACGCCATTTTTCTTTCTTCTTATTGTAAGACTAACATTTAGAAGAACAGTAACATTGCAGTTGTCTCTCTCTCCTTGTAGATCTTTCATAACTGGTGCTTTCAGGCAATGAAAACCACAGAACATATGGATCAAAAAGAATGGGATTCAGGTGATGAAAGCGATTGTTTCTTTTTGCCTGTCTTGATTTTCTTTTTAGTTTGCGCTGAAAGGTTGAGGTTGAAGTCAGATGATAAATTTCCAAGGTCCTTGCATGGTTTAACCATCCTCATGCTTTTGGGAAAGATAGCTGAATCCATTTTCATGCTAGTTTCAGCTGGAGATTTTCTTTTTTCTTGCCAGGAAATCCTACAATTTCTTTCTACGTAAATAATGAACAACAAATGTTGCTCTGATCTTCTCACTTGGAATTAAGTGGTTTTCCTCATTAACGAAGCTGATACATCTGTTACCAGAGGATGATTGTTACATATATTTCAGTTTATGACTAGCATTACTGCCCAGAAATAAGTGTCTGTGCGTGAAAAACAGTTCCAACCCCCCTGTGGACCAAGATATTGTCCATGGAAGACAGCAGTCCTGACAAGTTGGGCCATCCCAGTGCTCCTGTGCTACTTTGGGGTTTTACCCACCTGACAGTATATGAAGTGGAAAGGATTGCTTGTTGTTTTTTTTTTTTTTTTAATTCAACAGTTTCTGTAAAGTGCTCTCTGCAATCAACTACTGCTCTGCTGTTTTAAAACTAATTACAGAAGTGTAGGCATCAGCTATCATGAAGAGGATAGGGAGAGCTGGTAGGGGGCTCTGGAAAGAGTGGTGAGCACGAGTTTAGCTGGGACATTTTTCTAGCTGCCAGAGTAAGAGAGCAGGTGTTGGCATTTATGTTCCAGCTGTGTAAATTGACATTGGGTATCTGTTTGGTTAGTTGTTCATATGATCTAATTCTGTGCAGCATTTGAGCACCTAAGATGAGGCAAAGCACAGAGGGGCAGTCCACTCCTGCAGTCTTGTGGGATGATGTTGCTGTTGGCTGCTGCTGAATCTGTCATACCAGGAAGTCAGTGAGGATGCCAACATGTTTCTCTTTTTCTCTTCACTGTGTTGTTCTTCATGTTTTTTCCTCCTTACCTCTCAAAGAAAGGATAAATATCTGTGTTGGCTGCAACCCTGTAACAACTTTCCCCTCAAAGTGATAGGTAAAATAAATGACAAAATGATATTGTTCAGAATTACTCATCTCAGACGGGCTGCTATAAATTCACAGACATTGTAATCACAGATACTGAAAATAGAAGGATACACTGTCTTTCCAAATGAGGAGTTTGCTCTGCTTTTCCCACTCTTCTCAAGTCAGTTGTCTTATAGTCATCAGGGTGTTATTTGAGAGCCTCCAACCATCCATTAAATGTGACTTTCAGTCTCATGTAGAACCTCATGGTATTTTATTTAAACATTCAGTCTGTCTTCTTCAGCTTATTTTAGTTCAGGATTTCATAATTTTGGAAAGTAGGCAATCTAATCTAGTCTGTACATCTTTCTGCAACATATACTGGACTGATGTAGCAAAAGGCTGTGAGTGCTAAGAGTACTGGCACACAGCTCTTACCAGTGGGGAAATTTTATTGGGAAGAAAGGAAAGAAAAACCCCA
This sequence comes from Picathartes gymnocephalus, assembly GCA_013390045.1. Classification (NCBI taxonomy): domain Eukaryota; kingdom Metazoa; phylum Chordata; class Aves; order Passeriformes; family Picathartidae; genus Picathartes; species Picathartes gymnocephalus. Next base: position 13,977 of record WEKY01021669.1, read on the forward strand.
AAGAAGGCAACATCCTGCTGCTGTCCCAACCCACTTCCAGAGCCAGGTTTGATTGTGGATTCATCTTGCTTTCTCTTTCAAAAACACAATTCTATTTGATGTCATTAATATTTAATTTCCAGAAATTTCCAATGTTTTGTTTCTGCTTGTCTGTGGAAACATAGGAGTAAGTCAGTGACATTCGAAATATTATTGTACATCTACAATGCATGTTGTTCAAAACACAACCAGTAATCAGCTGATGTGGCATTTGAGGATGTCATTTGAAGTTTATTAGTTGGCTGGGGAAATATTTAAGTAATAAACTTGTACAGACTTTATCACTGTAAAGTAATAAATTGTTGATAAAAAGTCTGTAGGCTCAGTGCTTTTCTAAGTGCCCCAACATTCATTCATTAAATCCTCAAATGAACCTAACAGTAATCATGACAACTCTCAGCACTAACACAATAACCTGCAAAAGATGAATTACTAAAGGATTGCTGCTACCAGAGTTGTGCTCACTGTCTGAGCAGGGGCTATAGATAAATGTAATTGGACTTCATGAATAACTGGCTGCTTGAAGTCATTTTTTTTCCAGACACAACAAAAAAAAAAAGTGATGAGAGTTCAGCATCTCTGAGATACATAAGAAATGTAATTCCATAGGACAGTTATGTTATTAAAAAAGTATTAAGTTTTCAGATTGAAAATATGCATTTAAAAGACATGAAAATTAGTACCCACACAATATGGTAGTACCCAATTTGAAGATTAGAGCAGAGCCAATTCAAGAGCATGCAGGGAGCTTTGAATATACTCAGCTTATTTATGTATAGCCGTAGAGATAATCAGTTTATTATGTTTTTTAAAAGAAAATTGTATTAATAGAGTTGCCATGAAAGTAAAAGTAATTGAGAACAGTATTGCAGCAGTATTATAAATGCTGATGAAAGAACCAGTGGTTAGAATTCTCTTGTGGAATTAAATATGTCAAAACAACTTCTACACAGTGGAGCAAATTTTGTGTAAAAGCCAACAATGTTAAAAAAACTCAGAAGACAAACAAATTTACCAATGAAGCACAGAGTACAAATGAAAATTCAAAAGGTTAGGCAGTGATATTATTTGATGTATTATAGATCAGTAGGATAATGGAAAGTGGAAAGTAAAATATCTTGAAATGTGTTTGCCCTAGGTACTGTACATCTGTTTGGCTTCAAACTTTAATGGAGTCATAAGATAAAGGATCTTTTAAAATAAATTCCAGGCTCATGCTATGTGCTATTTTAGATTCATCCGGGCTCATAGGCTGATTCTACTATGTTAAATATAGGATCTGTAAATCACTGCTGTTGCAGCACCCCCACTGGTGGAAAAAGCATAGATTGTCATGCAGAAAGGAACAAGGTATTTTCGTCTATTAATATTAAATGACACCCTGCTAAAATGACTGTCACAAGTTGTGCTTTTGCTACTATATGAAGCACTATAATGGCAGATGGTTATGAAGTCCTAATTTCCCTAGTCCAGTGCCACTTATTCAAGATGTTTGAATAGCTGTATGAGTTTGTAGTTTGGACTCTCAAAACCAGGATTCTGCATTCTAAACTGACTTTCTGACTACCCCAGGGCAAAAAACTTAATGCCCTCTCAAAATCCGTGTGAGCTGATGCTGTCAGCTCAAGGTCCCTTGAGTGCTGCTTTAACCAGAACTCCAGTGAGACTTGTGATTGAAGGATCAGTGATGGAACCAAGCCCAGAGCATGTTTTACCCTTTGAGGCAAGTACAGGTCTCCTCAAGTGTTTGTCATCATGACATTATAAGGCATGTGTAGGCATGAGTAAATTTGTATGTGTCAGCAGGTGTGGCTATTTCTTCTAATAAAATTAAGAAGAAGTGTGAGATAGGAGTTGTATATCCTTCTGCATGAATGCTTTCCCTTGCCAGTTCATTCAGCAGATGTATTGCTATAGATGGCTGGTCAACCCTAGAGGCTGGAGCTGAAGCAATCTTAGACCTTAAAATGGATTTCAGATTGGTTTTTTTTAAGCTGATGGTACTGATTGCATGCTTGTTAATGGTAAAACCATCTGCTCATGCTGTTTTTCCAAGGGTTGTATTAATGGCGATAGGACATTTTATATGGCAGCCTGTTGAAATGATTTAGGTAAGAGAGGCATTAGTAGCCTTAGTTTCCACAAAGATGATAGATTCTTTTGGTACATCTGTGCTCAAGAAAACACAGCTAATGTCATCTCATTTATATAAATACTTGTCAGGTGACTGCCTAATTTTACAGGCAATTGAGACTTATCCAAGCATCCCAACGACTTGGTCATTGCAATGCCCATTACCTCTTATTCTATGGCATTGTGTGTCAGACTTTTTTCCTCTGCAAAAAAGTGCAGGTTTGAATGCTGCTAGCAGAAGAGAAACCTTCCATTGTCTAGGAATCATGGTAAGTCTTGTCATGGTAAATGAATTACAGGTTAAAATTAATTTATTGTCTTTTTTTCTTTTTCTTTCAAATGAGACTTTCATTTCCTCTTCATCAGCACAAAAATATATGTGTATTTAGATATGTTTATGTATTTCTGTGTAAGCATGTATATATGTAGGTAGATACATGCACACACACAAATATATATATGTATACATATATATAATTTTTTTTTTTTTTAAT
>WEKY01021670.1:0-54344 GCA_013390045.1 Picathartes gymnocephalus
GCTTGTACAAAGTTTTTACTAGACAATAAAAAAGGAGTTATGTTTTTGAAATAAAAAGTATACCTTGCCAAAACACAAAGTTTTTTGATTCACAGTGACAGGCCGAAATGGGAGGATGGTGGCTAACCTGAAAGACAGTTCAGTTGAGTTAAAAATATTTAATTTTCATTCCTAAGACAGTAAAATTGCTATTGCAATATGAAAATACTAAATAGCCCACGTTGCTATGCAAACAGATACAACTTAAGTGGTTGTACTTAAAACACTGTACTTAAAACAGTTCCTTGTGATTACTGTAAAAATATATTCCTTCTAGCATTTAATGAAGCCCACTTATATTAACAATATTTATTTACTCCCAAGAAAGCAAACCATTCTAACTGGAAAGAAAAAATGGGATTATTCTATAAAATGAAGAACAAAAAATATAAATCTAAACAGGAGTGTCTATCTAGAAACAAGCTTTACCTGCTCTGAGAAAAATCGAAATCCTTTGTCTTCTCTAATACATTCATACGTTTCTCCAAGCAGTGGGTTAAATGGCTTGCTTCCTGCTCTAAAGTATGTAGAGGCATAGCCTGATGCTGCAAAGGCAGCTATGAGAACCTGTGAAAATACAGACCAGAACGTGAGAATAAGCAGGCATTCTTGTGTATGTGCCATCTCTGTGTGGCACTACACGACTCTGCTCAGAGTGACAACTGGATTAATGACGCATGCCTGAGAGTGAAGCCATGCATCCCAGACAGAACCAGAAGAAACTTCATTTCTTCTGTTGATGTAATTTCTTTTTCTTCATGGCCTCATTCAGTCTTTCAACAGTCCCTTAAAATGACAATCTGCACGTGACGTGGTCTTTCTGCCTTTGGCCAGGCATTAGTGACCAAAACCAGACCCAGCTCTAGTCCTTCTTCCCACGAATAAATATTATGTAGTAACTTCTAATTACAAGATCACATACTATTTTCCTATGGGAACTATTTTATTTAGTGCCAAACATAAACAGTTCTCACTTAGGATGTCTTTAAGGCAGAGTTATCTTCAGATCTTCCACAAGTGCAGTCTTAACAGCCCCCTTGTCTACAGGTACAAGCAAAATTTAATAATCTCTAAGCCAGACCTAACGGGGAGTAATAAGTTAAGTGACATGCCATGGTTATTTAGTTTACAGGTCCCATTTCCAGAGTTTAAAAACAATCACATCACCCAGTCAGAAGTCCAAACAAAACTTCAGAAAAACAATGCAGGGATAAAAATGAGTCAGCTACTGGCAATATGCTGCCAGTGGGTAAGCCTTACCCAGGTTCCCCTCTCCTCCTGCCAGTGAGGACACAGCCCTCACGTGAGCTTTTACATGCTTTGTTTCCTTCCCACTGTGTAATGGGTGCTCCATTCTCTATTCATTTTGTATTATTCAGAAATGCAGCATCAACAAAACTAACACTGTTTTCACAGGCTTTTCTTAAACAGTAAAAACCGTCATCCTTCTAAAACTGTTTTCAGATTAATTTCAAGTTCCTTTTCAATTTAACTATAAGACACTGCAAAGAAATGATGGAGTTTACTATCCTTATGATACAGAGAGCAATGTGAAGTAAAAAGGTTTCCACTACTTTTCGATGCTTATTAAAGATAGCAAAGTCCTGATCTTTCAGAGAACAGTGAACAAGCAGTAACATATTCACAGCATTTGGGTATTCAGCTCTTGTCGCTGTTTCCCTGCTCCCAAGCAGGGGAGACAAGATGAAACACACAGAACGCAGATCGGGCTCCAACTGGGGGGGGGGGCAACTTACACATCTTTTATAACCCTTGTGTACAGGTGTCATGCTATTGGTTAGAAAGATGAACACACTATACAACTATTGGTTAACTAATAATAGTTTTATCACACCAGCTGCAAGACCATGTTTTCATAGTTTCAGAAACCGTTTCATAAACAATACTAGCGAAACCGTGAGAAAACTTTCTCTCTTGCTCTAAACATGCCTGAGTTCTTTACTCAGGCTGGTTCTAGCATCCACAAGCTCTTTGCCAAATAGTCCCATATGCCTCAGCCCAGGTGTGCAGTTTGCATTTTTAAGGTGCTGTTTAAAAGTTTGGCTTGTATTCCCAAGTACTGCAGTACACATTTGTAGCAGAGAAGGAGACTGAATCCATGTTTCCATGCAAGCTTTCAGTTGCACCATGGCTTTTCCTTCCTGAATTCTCCTTACTACTTCTATATTGACCTTCCAAACTCTATTTCAATAAAGGTGGCAATCAGTCTGCTTTACTCATTACAGTCCTGCCCACACCTTACAGAATTTCCCCCCTCTTGTGAGGGACAGAACCACAGAATATTCTGGGTTGGAAGGGACCCAATAAGATCATCTCCTGAGTCTTGTAAGAAAACAGAGTGTGATGATGAATAATTCAACTCCCTTTTGCAAGACAGGTTCAGCTTCTTCAGTGTTTAGGACTCCTCACTCTCCAGCAGGCCGTGTGAACATAGCAGTTCAGGCACTTGAGTGTGTGATTGTGTAAGAGCCAAAGGCAAACTCTCTTCTCCCAGTTACCCACAGTGTTGCCAACCTATACCAGAGAACAGCAGATATGTTCAGCAACAACACTGCCAACTTTCCCTTACAGCCTTTCCCTGCATCTTCTGGGGAAAAGGAGACATGACAGATCAAAACACCCTGAGAGCTGAGCACAGGCTGCTGGCTGCCAGTTAAAAAACCGAAACAGACTTACAGGGGAGTTGATGTCAGGCTGCTCAGGCAAACCTTGTTTTGGTGTTTTGAAACTTCTCTATTAGAAATTGCCTGGGAGGACATCTTATTCACACCTATATTGATTATAAGCCAGCCACAGACTTGATTAACTCTTGAAGTCTGCTGGACTTGAAAGCCAGGAAAGGATGCTGCAGAGTTAGAAACTGCCAATGCCTACATCTACTGTCATAGAGTACGAGATCAATCTTAAATAAACAAGTTACAACTGCAGGACTTGGTTTAAGGTCAAGAAAAATCCCTCAGCCCTGTTCAGATCAAACCTTCCACCTGTAATTGTTCACAACACTTTTCTGACCTAGCAGGGAGGTCTGTTGTCTGTGACTAGGAGGGGAAAGAGAGGACCCTACACAGACCTCACTCAACAGCTCCCTTTTTAATACAGACAGAAGAAGTGTGACACTAAATGCATTACCATGCGTTCATAAGGATCGTCTGTTTCAGCAGCCTTGTCCAAGAGTTCACTGTATTCCAGCTCTTCACAAAGATGTTGCAAGGTATTCAGAGGTTCATTGAGCTCAACTGGCATGGATACTTTGGAAAGGTCTTTGCCAATGTTATTTCTCAAAATGTTCCACAGATTGATGTTACTGGTGTCAGGGCTGGGAGCTGGGAGACAAGTCCTCCGTCCATTTCGGAATGCGCCTCCTGTTAGCTCACCGTTGAGAACTGGGAAGGGAAAAAAATATTATCCTAAGAAAGCACCAGACTAGGAAAAACAGAGTTCTGCATTCAACCAAATCACTGCCAGAACAAGCAAGCCCAACTTCACTGTTTTCAGCTGAGTTGGTCTTGTATTGACATGCAGTAGCTCTGGTACATGAACATAACCAACGTAATTTCCCAAAGTTTGAAACACAGTATACTTTGCCGAGAAATGTTGTCTGCAACACTGGTGTTGTCCTCAGATATATTGTCACTCACATCACTGATATAAGATTCATCATCAGAAGCCTAAAACATAAATAAAATATCCATTAACTCAAATACATATAAAATATACAGTCAAAACAGACAAAAATAGTTAACTGAAACACAAATATTAAAAGAAATCATCTCTATCCAATTAGAACTATTAACTAAATCAACTGGATGTTTCAGTCAGTCCATAGTGCCAATCCACTAGAAGTGTCAAAACAAATGCTACGTTGTCCTCACGTTTCTGAATTCCTTATTATCCAAATACAGACATGAGATCTGCAAAAGGTGGCTTCAAGGAAGATCAGGTATGAACAAAAAATTGATAACATAAAGCGCTAGGGATGGGAGGTGAGAAGAGATTGTCAGATTTGTGCTTTTTATAAAGAACCAAACAATAAAATGAGACTTTGTTTCAGCAAACAAATTATATAAACATTGACCTATCATTTTGCAAAACAAGACTCTCATCAGCATTAAGAATATTTTTAAGAATTGTTTTACACAACTGTTTTTTCTAGAAATACTACTTTTTTTCTATTTCTCTCATTACAGAGAATAACTTTTTATAAATATATAGTAGAAGACTTTTTTTAAGAATATTTGAAAATCTAAATTTAATTGACTGCACAGTCAGATGTAAATGTCTATGTCATCCTTAGGTGGAACTGCCACAGCCTAGAAAAAACATGTACTGAACATAAGTTACTGACACAACTAACTTTCAACTCAGTTTTACACTTCAGGGAACTCCTGCATCTCTTCATGTGATCTCAGGTTTGTTTATCTACACTTTATACATTCTGATGCCTTTTTATTTTAAGTAGCATTACTAAAAGTCAAATTCACTAGTGATAGCAGTATCTAACTCTGTCCAGCAGCACAGCTGCCACATGCTGTCACAGCCTACCTCATTTTCTGACGAGCTGGCAGACAGAAGCACTTCCTGTGCATCAAAGAACTCTGAAACAGATTCAGACATAGAGAGCCTGCTTTCATTAGAAACTTGCTGAGACAGTGGCAAACTGACATGAATTTGTTCACCTGTCTGTAAATAAAGCATAGAAAAGTAAAAGTATTATTTCTAATATTAAAGAAATATGCGTACATGGGGTAAATCACCCGAATAAGTTTTCTATGCCAAATAAAAGCACAGAGAGTAAAGACAGCATTTTAGTAGGACTTTGTGTGTACCTAACAGATGAGACTGAGGATGACAAAATAAAGTGCATTTTGAACAGCGAGATACATGTCTTCATTTGAGGCCTACCAGCATCTACTGCCAGGTTTTGGAAGCATGAAATTGCAGATCTAATTCTGTATGCAGAGAAATTATTTTGTGAACAATAGCTGTATTGTGTCAGACAAGTTCAACCATGAATTTCAGATTAAATGACATCTGGTAATAAACTACATCACTGGGAGGATAGCTTTGATACAACTAAAATTTATAAGGTCAGGGAGTTATAAGTTACTTTAAATGACCTTGTGAACCAGTTTAGTAAAAATGTTTTAAATATTTAAATATCTAGGAGTATAGCTATAATGTATATTTCTATGGACTTTTATTCTATGTTTATACTCCAAATCTCATTTTAATTACGCCTTTAACACTCACTCAATACTACTAAAGGGAATGAATTCTCTACAGTTTATTATTAAAAAAAATGTAACAGCAAAGTCAAGGATTCAAAACTGTGCTATGTCAATGTCAGTAGTGCAGCAAGCTAAAATAGTGAAACATACCCTTTTCTTCCTAGCTAGTGATGGAAGGAACACCAAATTTCGACATTACCCTGCAGGCTATCACATTAAGAAAAATTAAGATTTACCCCCTGTACCATTTTACCACAGGATCTGTTGCTGTGAAGGGAAACAGGTTTCTGACTTAATCACTTAATTTATATAGCATGTTGTTCCTAGGAGACAATACAGATGAAACTACAGAATGGTTAATTCTTCAGATTGCAACACAATCCCCATTAATCTTATTCCAGAGCTCCTGCATATGGTTTTGTTGACATCTTAATCTGCAGAATTATTCAAAACAGTTACTTCAAAATGCACTAAGAAAACATCCCAAAAAAGTATAAACAAGCCAAGAGGTCAGAACCTATTCCTTTTTCCTTAGGACTTTTAAGATTGTAGATAGATTGTGATGCTTGATGAATTATAATGAAAACAGAAGTTCATTTTACCATAATCTTTACAGGAAGTGATTAAAATTTTGAGGTTTTACTAGAGGGACTTGGAAAAATACACATGCTTCTACCTGAAAAAGACCCTCACATAGGCATTATCTACATGCTGCAAGATTATAGATATATATAAAACAAGCAAGATAAGTGAATGAGACATCTGGAAATTTCTTTTAAAAACTTCTTCAGTCAGGCACACTTCTACCAAGACAATGACGCAAAAATGAAAAGGTGCAGAACAGAAGGTCATTGGCCAGAACTTCACTGCAGATTGCTGTGCTGTGGCACCACTTCACTTCTATGTTCTGTTGTAGCCTCCAACAGGCTGGATTCTTGGAAAAATTGTTTGGATGTTTTCAAAAAGCAAATAAACAAAAACAATTTTACCTTTCATGGCTTGTTGGAAGAAATAATTAGAAGACAAGACTATGTTAATTCAAATGGCATATGGATAGAAAAAAAATAGGCGAAATGGCAAACCAAAAACATTTTTGTAAAATGCGAGCAGAATGGTTGCCAAAGTGACCATACTAATTGTCCACAAATTCAGATTTGTCACAAGGGAAGCTCATTGTTATTAATACAAATGTTCATTAATCTGTCGACTAAGGAAAGCAAAACAGGAAAGACTAGAAGTTGCAAAAATATTAGTGCAGTGCTTGGCTCATGGACTGAACCTTTTGATTTTAACAGTACCACACAAGATACTGAACGTGAGGCCCTTTAGACGCTTGCAAAATCAGGTCATTAAATCCTAAATTGTTCTGTTGATTTGGTAAGAAACTAAGATACAGAATTGGTTAGCTACTGTGTGATACATTCAAATACAGTGAAACCTCACTAATTCCCACAGCCAACAATTAATATTCCAAAACTGGAGTCCTTCTCTGTTCCTCTAAAGAGACCGAGCTGAGTTCTTTCATGATGGCTGACATATGGAAAACAAAAGACCAAAGTTTTATTGTACGTAAGGAAATATAACCTGACTCTTTCTATGAATGAACATTTGCCAATCTGAAAAATTCGATAATTTGTCAGGTACCTTTCAGCTATTTAGTGAGAATTAGCAAGGTTTGTTTGTACTCTAAATCCATTAAAGGCCAAAGTCTTACCTCATCAGGACTAGGGATAATATTTACACTGACAACCTGATCACAAATAACAGATTCTGAATGTATTCTGTTCAAGCGACTCCTTAGTTCAGCATTCTGGTTGACAGCCTTAAAATAAAAATTGCACATTTCATTTAAAATTAAAATGTGAACATTAAACCAAAAAAAAAAAAGAAAAGAAAAGAAAAAGGAAAAAAAAAAGCTTCTTTCCAGCAATTTCCTAAAAAAAAAAAAAAATTAAAAAAAAAAATCACAGAACCTCCTTTCTTCCATTTATAGGGAGATATCTATTTAGAGATCCTCTCTAACATGATTTCATCTTTGGTTACTTTGCCTTCACTGACTTTCACAAGACAGGGGGGACAGATGTTCTCCCACAATATAACACTGGCATTCTACCTTAGTTCTTCAGAGAGCTCTTTGGCAGGTGTACTGGTGGGTTATGCACATTATGGAAATGGGGAGTGGATGCAGCAACAAAGAGTGTATTGCAAAACAATACATGGGAACTACCCACAAAATGCCCAAACAGGCAATTCTTGGTTTACAACCATACAGCCCCATCTGAGTCAAGGTTATCAGCACTCAGAGGCTGCAAACAGAAATTGCTTCATTTACAGTAAAACCAACACGATTGCTAGCATCACTGTCACCAGATCAATTTTATAGATTTGCCTTTGTACTTATTTCAAACTACTGATCCACTACAGTATCACAGATACCAACAGAATTCAATTGGTGTCTGGTATCTGCTTATTTTTCTCCTATTTTAATTATTTAGATTATAAATTTGGGTGCATATATACACATATGATCCGTTATTTGGAAAGACTTGCATGGGAGATTCTGAAATCCAGAAGCAGAATATGCTACATACCTAGAACATGGCTGACTTAACCTTAACATATCCCCAGCACTGAGGATTACAGAAAAGAACAACAGGAAGATATATTGTTTTAGCAGCAAAGGATTGTTACAATGGAGTAAGAACCTTCTTCTGTCTCCCCCCAGTGCAGATTAAGATACAGATTGTATGAATGCACTGAAACAAAGAAAGACCAAAGGAAAATCGGTAAGCTTAAACTGTCACTAAACAGTTTAAATTACCCAATTTTGCTTTGTCCTGAAATGGTCTGGGCATGTTCATAGCTGACATCCCTCAGAGAGGGAAGATAATGACTAACAGCAGCCTGACAGTAGCTTCAAGGGCTCAAACCTTGTCATGATACTGGACAAACCCAGTCACAGTCAATTTTCCACTTACTCTCCACTGAGGCTGGGAACTAATGTGTGACAGTGACTTTTAAACTAACGTTAGAGGCCAGGACCAAGAAGAAAACATGATTCCCTATTTCATGCAAGTTGCTAATAAATGTCCACAGGCCTTAGATAAATTTGTTTCAATAACCAGAAATAGTTACCCTTATCTCTTGCCCCTAATCCTTTTCTATCACAATGCACAGAAAGCAATCTGCATGACATGATATGCAACTGTGTCTATAGGAAGGTTTGTCTTTAAACCTCTGCTCACACTTATTGCAGATGCAGTCCTCCACACCAATCCAGCAAACGCTTTTATGCTTTCCTGATAATGAATTTTAAAAATTGAGTTATTTTGCAACCTGAGGACTTATTGTTGCTAATTTTTTGTTCCCCACTAAAGCAAATTATATTTTTTCCTTTAGCTTAAGTGGAAGAGATGCTGGAGAGTAACGTGTGTATCTGAAAATCCCATTTACCCATGACTATATTGCAACCCAGGATTCCTTTTGCATTTAGAGACACAGACATATAAAACAAATCTGACAAAATACAGTCAAAATTTAAAACTCAATTTCAAAAACAAGAATATTTCCTTGGCTGTGCTGGAACAGCTTCAAGAAAGACACCTAACATTTGTATAGAACATTTGATCCCTTTTCTTTACTTTGGAAAATAGTAACAGACACATGCTTATACAAATTATATCCTTCATGCACTGAGGTTAGGTCTATATCATAACACAATGCCATAGTTCAGGTTGAGAACTTGGCTTTTACTTGGCTCCTTTTACCTCAGGAAATGGCCAAAACACAAAAGAAATAGTGCATCGGGCAAGACAGATGTGCTTGAAATCAAATCAAGAACATACCTGCGAGAGGGACTGTCTGAGGTGAGCTATTTGAGCATTGTGGCCTGTAAGATCCTGCTCTGAAACAATCTGCTTAAGCTTCTCCTTCTCTATAGCTATGCTGTTAAAGGCAGACTTCAAAAGAGAATGCACTAAGCAAAAAGAAAAAAATAAAACAGGTGTTTTCTTGGCTACAGAAATCACATTGACATCTATTACAATATTTCAGAAATAAAGACACAGAGTGAGACTTCCATCCCACAGTTATGGACATTTGAAACAAGGGTCTGAATGTCAAGTAATCCATGCCAAATTAAGTACAGACACAGCTTGCGATTGTAATGTGCGTACTGCATGTTCACACATAACTCATCCCAGCATATTCTTGGTGCTGAACATATGGAAAGGTGCATATTTGGAAAAATTACGTCCAATGTCTGTTACTTTCTTTCTGGTTTTTATTTGTACTTTTCAGAGTAACAGAAACATCAGTTCTACTAGACTTCATAATGTACTAATAAAGAGGATTACTTGGTCTTTAAAGAAGTTTTGAATTTTTTAAGATGTCACTCTCACATTTTTTCTATGCTTGTTATATAACAGCAAACCGATAAGAAAACCTTTTTAAAATGGTATTTTTCAGTTTGTAGGACCATTCACTTACTGGCAATAAAACTGCAATTCAAAAGGACATTCCTGTAATAAGCTCTTTTTCCATTGATTCCATTGAAATAGAAAACATTGCACAAAAATGAATTCACAGCACTATGTGTAGCAGTTACATTCTGAATCATCTTCGGGGAAAAATAATGCATTTTGTTGAGGAAAAAAAAAGTTTGCCAATTCAGTCACTTATTTACAGAATGCAGAAAGCAGTTCAGAAGACTTGGAAAACAATTTCAGAGTTTACCTATCTCTACATTTATTACATGCATGGAAAACATAAGAAAGAAAGGCCTTTATGTAAGCCACCTGAAAAGCTAAAAACAGTATCACCTAATTCAGATAAAAGCCCTGGCCATATAACTAAGTGAAGGCAATAAAGAAACACAACAGAGAAGCACATCACAGGAAGGGCTTGGCATCCCCAGCTACCTTTTTGTGCCATGACGCAGAATTCTTCTTGAAGCTTCATGTACTCAGTAGAGCACTCCAGAGGGTCTGTCACATGGCTTGGGGGAGCCTGAAACTCAATGTCTGCACAAAGGTTGGGGTTGGATGAATGCAATCGAACGGGTGACATCGTAGCACTGAAAGGGACCTACAGTGAGAAACAGAGAAGAAATGTTGCATAAGGTGTAACCAAACCTTTGACTCTGTTGAAGCAAAATACAAATTTCTTCTGAAAAGACTTAGTTCACAATGTGAAGAACATGGTAAGAGTGAACATGTAACTTCTTACTCTCCTAAATCTCAACACAGATGCACAGATGATGCAGACTTCTCTTGAATTTTTTCACTGAAACAGAAAAAAGAAGGCCTAAACACACAGCTAACAGCTAACAATTTAAAATCTAATGTTTACAAAAAATGGATGATTTCCTAATGCCTAGAAGATTACTGGAAAATTGAACCATGAGACATGCTCCTTTATGTTTGGACATTTGAGAGTAATTGTAGATGAGTCTGTTGCTGCAATACCAACATTTGAAGTATGCAAGTTCCTTCACAGATCTAGAAATAGGATATAACATTACCAAATATATCATTGAAGTTTTTTAAAACTACTTGTAAATCTTCAGTTGAAACTCATTGTACTGGCAACTATGAAGAGCAAAGAAGCATACAATATTTCTATTTTCTGTTTAACTAAACAAATAAACAATAACAACAACAACATAAAATCAAAACTCCACCTGATATTCATTTAAAGTATATGAACCATAAATAAATGCAGAGATTCAGTTTGCTTAAGATGGAGCAAAGAATTTAGTTTATCTTTCCACTTCTCTTTCTCCTGTACTTTTCAGGTATAGTAATAAAAAAAAAAAAACGTACACACAAGACTTCCTAAGTTATAGATACATGTATCATGTACTGCGCAGTTACCTATATGGTACATATTCACTATATGGCTACCACTGCTACATATGTGATGCGTGTGTGAGCGTATGTTGTATGTTACTTTAATGCTACCATTTACACACATATGAAAATCAGGCCAAGAACACAATTTTCAGCTGTAAATGCAACAGAAAGGCATGCAGAACTACATTTTGTTACTTAAATACTAAGCATTTTTTAATGTATCAAGCACTGTTTAGCACATTAAATCTAATTAATTTCATTAGATTGATCAAATGTGTAAATCAGGAATTTCCACACTGCAGCCCAATGTAATTATTCAAATATGAAAAATGGGGCCAAAATATAAAATGTCTCTTCCAAGGCATGATAAAGAGCAGCAGATAACATAAAAAGTCATATTACTATAAATTTTTTCAACACATTAGTTCTATACTGCCATCAGTGGTTGAACTTGGTACCTTGTTATCCGATTAGATCAGGGAATGGTTTTATCAATTCCTTCCTATAAAAGCTGACATCAATACACATTTTAGGTTTAGGTTCTGACTCTCCAGTGAAACCCTCAAAATCCTGTTGGATCCATTAATCATTCCATTCATAGATATACTCTGTGAAATATGTTTTCCACTCTGTTCTTTCTCAATTTCCAGGTACATATAGCACATTAAATAATAACTGTATGGCACCTATCTATTATAAGCATTATTCCTGCTCTCATGTATTTTGATTTCCAGCTATATCAACAAAGTAGGAATTGTTTTACTGGCCCTCATTTTAGCCTCATATCCAGAAGAATTCATCCAGAGGATGAAGAATAAATTTCTTCTATTCCTACTGGACATTTAACCCTTTATCTTCTTCACAACTACCAGATTGCTCGTCTCATGAGCCCAGAAACATTAGGTTAATAGACTACTATGTTTAAATGTAGGCTAATTTCAAATTTCCTTTTCAAAACCTTTCCCTTTCTTAAATGGGAGACCAGAATGCTTCCAGAACTTTCTGACTGGGAGCACCACAAAGGTTCAACTGCTCCAGGTGGCTCCAGAGGACAGAGTAGGTATCTACACTGTACCTGTGTGTGTGGAGGACATACCCAACCCTCCAGACCATCCAGAAGGCAGGAAAAAAGCTGACACCAGCTATCATGTCAGAGCATGAGAGAGAGTCCCGCCAGCCCCACATGCCTGTGGTGGTGGGGGAGGTCCCCCAGACGCACATGGACTGGCAGAGCTGCAGCCAGGCTGCCCACACGTGCAGGGGGGTTCTTTAGTCACTCTGTGATGAATCAAGCTGAAGAGATCTGCTTTAGATCCATCATCTCTGCCTCAAACCTCAGCTGGCCAGGCTGAAAAGAAATGTTGCTGCAGTGAGGTTTACTGGAAAAATAATATTCTCGATTTTGCCCTAGAAACAGAATTTACATGTTCTACAAATATATCACACTACTTGCAAGAAATGTACATTCACATGACAGAGACAAGTAGCCTTGCTGACTGCTTTAAATACAAGAACCAAAAATACCAAACAGTTGATTGACATGAACTCTCCTCATATACCATTTTTAGAAACGTTTCCAAGCTCCTTTCCATAACAGATGAAAACCCACATTAAACAGTCATTTTCATTCTCTTGAAGAGGCAACAGTCCAGGAAACACTGCCAATATACTTCTTTTCCCCTTTTTTCCTTCCATTGATGTGCTTTCTCTCTATATTAATGGTGGCTTGATCCTGACTTTACTAACCATTCTCCTTTTGGCTGGTTTTTACTGTTGCTGTTTTGAACGTTTTTGAAAAAACATTTAGCTTCTTGATGCATCACTCTAGTTTTCTCCATACAGACACTTCCAGATGTAACCTCAGATGAACTCTGTCCCAACTTCCTGCTTTACATCAGAGGCATTATACCCACTCATCCATCACCACCTTCTTCAGAATTATGTGTTCATGTAGGAACAGACTGTTCCTGGCCGAGTGGGTTGTAAGGAAAACCTCCTTCTGCTGTACATTTAGCTGATATAACTCTGTATCACTCAGAGTTATGCACAGTTTCACTGCCTGGGGGGAAACAAGCATTTCCTGCATCAGCCAGGAAGAACAGGCCATGGCCACGAACACTGCAACAGCCACAGCGTCAGTCTGGTGCCTCTGGTTGCCCTTCCTCTTGCATTTTTCCAGTTCATCCAAGACCTCCCTCAACAGGTCATCACTTCAGCTGCAGGTAACAACGCACCTATTCCCTGTTCTCTTACTGCCTTCCAATCCAAGCCCAGATGCATTTGTCCACTGAAGCGCTCCTTACTTAGGTAAGGAGCACAACCCTTGCCAATGCTATTTAACTGCTGCTGAGCCTTCTTGTTAGAGCCTCCCACCAACACTGCTCAGCCCTGTAAACCAGGAATCAGGCTGATTTCCTGCTAGGCAGGCACACAGACTGAGTCAAAACAGCAGTCAGCTATGGAGCACGGCATTCAGCATCAACTTATTACGGAGGAATAAATTTAGATGAGTTAATCTGGAATCTGGAGAAACACTGATACGTCTCATACTTTTTAAAAGAGCATAGCAAAAACTGAGTTTGTGGTTCAGGTAGCAGGAGCTCAACACAGGCTTAAGCAGAAACTATGTCTGATCTAGGGGATTTCAGCTTCGGCCTGGAACACTTCAGCCTGGTGAAGACATTCACTGCTTGGGCTAGATAAGCAGTTTGCATTTAAAGCTCACTTCAATCTTCGGCTGCGCAGTCTTCCCTATCTAGCTGTTGTACTTATCAGTTGATGGATTAGTACAAATGTCTATATTGGGCCTTCCTAATGACTACTTTCTTGATAAAGCAGCAGTTGAAGATATCCTTTTGATAGTAATTCAATTTCACAAACAGGACGTCCCACAGCTAATTCCCAGCCCGGGTGTTCATTTCATAGCTCCATATTTTCTGACAAAGACTTAGAGAATTAGCAAAACTACATACAGACACTGAGGTAGTAATATGACTTTTTGGGATTATGGAACATAAACAGAAACTGCCTCAAATGAAAAGGCTAACCTTATACTAGTTATAAAAATATCAGAAAGTTTTATAACTCCATGGTTATTTGTAACAAATCTTGGTTCTGTTGTCTTGCTGTAACTGTCAGAACATCTTTTAACAGAATTTGATCATATTTTTCTATTTTGTATAGTACGTCAAAGACATATTGCGTGCAGGGCCTGAGTCTGTCACTTGCACTTGCAGAAAGGAGGAGGGACACGTACCATGTAAACAAGCTCAGACCCAGATTTATGACATACATTTGTGTTGGGCCTGACCACTTCTAAGAAACTCAGCTGAAGGTGGGTAGCATGGACACCTCCAAAAAGTGCAAGAAACATTTTCATAAGCTTATGACACAATCAAGTTACACAGCTTCCCATCCTTAGAGCTATCCCTTGATTTGTAAATCCACTCACTGTTGTAGCCACTGCAGCTGCCAGTCTCTGCCGGCGTCGTGTTGTGCTGAACTGGCCCTTCGGTGCCGGCCCTTCCTGACAGTGAACGCAAGAAAAGAAGGAAGTAGAAAAAGAGAAGGGAAGGGGTGATGGGACACAGGAAGATGAAAGGTGATCAGAAAAGGGAGAGGGAGAGTCTTTAAGTGGGTTTCCATTTTGTTAACTCTTATGGCCTACACATGTTGAGGACATATCATGTGTTTTCAGCTGTGCATGCCAGAGACATAAAAAGCTGGATACTCCACTAAAATTATCTCTAGATGAGTTGGACTGCAGTGCACTCACTAAGGCTACCAAAAAAAAAAAATCTATTAGCATTGCCATTCAGAGTCATAAGGCAATAACAGAATAAGAAAACAGAAAGGATGCCACAGCATGCCAGAAAATAAAACAAAACCCAAACTCTTTCTGGGGTCACTTGACCATCTAGAAGATGAATTTTGAAAGAGATAACTTTGCAATAGTGGATATGCATGAACTGTGGTCACTGACGATGCATGTGTCTCAATGGTAAAACTTTTCAGTGTGTATTTTATCTAGTGAGTTTTCTTATGTAAACATTCCTGTACACAGCTCTGGCATTTCCACATCCATCCTTGAGCTTACTGAATCATTTGCTTCACACATCACTTTTTTGAGTTCCACCTGCTTTTCCCATACATTACTGAAGGCTTGGCTTCCAAACCAAGGCAAAACTCAGATAAAGCAGCACAAATAAAAACTAAGTATTTCAACAACTGCTTCCTTTTCTGCATGCCTAACTTGTGGCCTCATCCTGCTTAGTTTTACAATTATTTCACTTGTAAGAAAATTTGTCACCGTACATTAAAGTCAAGCAAGTAACTGCCTAATGCAGAAAAGCTCCACACCTGTCATAAAGTCCTTCTATTTAATCTTTAAACAAAATGTCAGTATTTTGAAGCCATTTAAAGATTTTAGAAGACTAGAAAATATACCTTTCTGCTTTTAGAAAATAATTCTCAATTCCTTTACATTTTTCTTCCCCTGTATCTTCACCTACAGACACTTCAATACTTTTAGATCTGTACACATTTTTATTTTTTCTGCAAGCAGCCTGATTGCCATACAAATAACAATGTGTAGATTGTATACATGGACACCATGCTGAAGAACAGGATATTGTATTTCAATTATTAGCTGAACTGTCTTGCTTCTGTAACATTCCCAGTAGGGTTGCTACAGGGAGAACGGCCAAACACTTCATCCTCTAGCTGACATTAGTGGCAATGCCACTGACAATTGGAAGGGTTGTCTAATGATCACAGTAAAAGACCTGTAGTGCAAAATTTATACAATTCTCACATTAAAATGACATGTACACAACCTTTGCAATACTGAGAACAAACTCTGTTAAAGCAGAGAACAGATCATATGCATAATGTAAAGCTCTTTGTGTTCTACAGAAATATTTCTATCCTATGAATAAGAGGACAGAAGAATATTCTTATTTAAACAATAGGGACAAACCTATGTACAGAGAGAGATATGCACAAATATATATATATGTAAGATTATGAATGCAGGTATGCATTATTAAAACAGAATAGTGAGCTTTGCAGAAACTCACACTCTCCTCAACATGACAGAAAATGAGGTAATAATCTGAGTTACCATAAAAAGAAATACTTACTTAAGGGAAAAAGTAATAAGCTAGTCTGGGTCTGCTTTCAGTTCTGAGCTGAAAGTCTCCATAGAGCAAGATGATTTTTCAGGTTACTCCATACCATACAGTTCTCTATTAAATTATTCACCCTGGGAAGTCTTGGAACTTTACAATTTTGAGCTTTTGTGGGAAACCAAAATATCATTGGTTCTTTATTGCTTTGCAGTAATGCTTTTTTTCCTTCCTTTGAAGATCTTTAGGTTGTCATGAGAATGATAACTTAGCCTTTTACCCAAAGGGAAATAAATAAAAAAAAACCAAAATCAAAAATAAAATCCACAACTCTGTTTTTGTACAAAAGAATTAATACAGGTCAACTAACCTGTTTTTTCAGGTCATTTTCATAAGATTTTAAATAGGTTTTTTAAAAACAAAATGAACCTCCATTTTAAAAGCAATCTTTCCTTAGAGAAGTGATTCATGTATTACTCTTGAGTAAAGGCCTGTAAACTCAGCTGTTAATTCTAAACAACTTAGCAATAGTAAACACAAAACCTGCAAATGTATAACACATGCAAAGCTCACTTTTACTTTGGGGAGTAACCCCACTCTAATTTCTGGGATTAGCTGGGTGAGCACAGTCAACTACAAACAAAACTGGTATAATTAAGTGGTAAATATAAATTTCTAGGAAACAAATCAAGCAGCTTTACTTACAAGAAAAAGTATGTTTTAAATATGTTACACACCTAGCATTCATACTGCAGAATGTGTTAGCAGGAATCCAACAAAAGCTCATTGACAAAAGAATGGTAATAAGTACAATACAAAACCTGGATGGGAGAATTCCCTCCTTGCCTCATACACAGAGGATACTGAGCCAGCAGAAATCACACTCTCGTTCCTCATCACTCAAAAAGCACACACCTTTATATAAAGCTCCCTAATTTTATGCTCCCCAGAAGGACGCTCTCAACATCGTACTATCAGAAGGTCTTTGATGTAGTTAAAAACTGTTCATTCTGTAATAAATAGCTACTAGTACTCCAAATGGAATTAACAGTGGGACTAGCTTAAAGTTAGTTCGTTAATATTAGCAGTGTCCCCTAAAACTAATGAGATGTATGGAGGTATGAGGAAAGTAATAGCACAACAGAAATTTTATTAGTAGCAAATGTCAACCATTCAATAGCAAACTATGTGTAAGCACGTGATTCTCAGTAGGGGGTATCCTGATAAACGGTTCAGAAAGGCTTCAAGCAGTCTTGAAAAAATGAGCAATAAGGAAGGCCAATGAAGTAGAAGGAATGTCTAACAGATGAACAAAATGGGAATTAGCTTAAAGGACATGTAGGTATCAGAGGAAATGCACATTTTAGTGGCAATCCAAGCAAATTAGGAATAACACAATGAGTCAGTGAAGCCATCTTCCTGCAGATCACAGCTCTAGCTCTCAGGAGACAGGACAGCCCTTGGAAGAACAAACTGAGTCTATCAAACTAGGCCAGATAATAGAGTAGCCGTCAAGTATTCTTTGTCTTCCATACAATTTAGTACAATTTTATTGTCTCTGTTTCACTGCAACTTAATTTATAAATCAGTCAACAACAACTTAATACTTTGCTATAACAAAATAAGCTTTATATTTGCAGCATGAAGCTTGGCAGGAATTAATGCTGACCCAAGTTAGGCAGAGGTCATGATCAACCCAGATGTGACAGACCCATGTAGAGCAGTGCCATGCACACAAACTCTCTCAGGGGAACCTGCAAACCAATCCTATTGGAAAATTTCAGGAGCTGCGGCACACGCCTGCCAAACCACAACCAGCAGTTTGAGAGTCAGGTGCCTGTGATGGAAGCCCAGGCCAGTTTTAATTTGGCAAAGCGTAGGTAACACAGGAACAGCTCATTATTCACTACGACCAACCATAAACCATCTTACATTGACCGCGTTCATCATTTTTGTGGGTAGGATTTCTCTGAGATTACTGTGGCATGAAAGAAGAACATGCAATGGTAACTGACTCTTCATAGGCACCATGTACTTGCATGCATTTTCCTGACATTTTAATTTCCCTGTGTTACTCAGCACCAGGGAAAAACTGCGATCCTTCAATTGCAGAAAATAGGACATAACATCAATCACAAAAATTCCTTTGTTAATAAACCTTTTCAATCCCAACAGATGCTTCATTTTTCTACCTATTGTGATTATCAAAGTACAATAAGTAAAAAGAAAAATCAACTACAAGAGCTGCAATGAGAAAGCTGATGCAACTATAACTTCTTCCTTAAGAATACTGATCTTAAATGACAACTCCTAAAGGCGCCTATTGGGACCATATTAAAACTTTTCAAAGTTTGTACAAATTTCAAGGTATTTGAATGGACTGGAAGTTGCTGACATTATTTACTCAGTAGCAGACATCACGGTGGTGACTGTTAGCTCCCAAAGCCAGTTGAATAGTCTTCATTATCAGTTGCTTAGTTATACAAAAAATCAGCTTTTGGATCAAACCTCAGAACACACAACTGCTTCCAACAAAACACAGGGCAGCAATACATGCACATTATGCTTATTTCTGTGCTTTTATCTTTTCGTTCTAGGGAAGGATGGAGTAAATTCCTGCTTCACATAATTTATTTTTTGGTTATTTCGTTTGTTCCCATATTAGCCTTCTCCACAACAGAAGGCTTGTGAAAATACTTGTAATTGGTAATATTCAAATTATAGGTCTTCACAAAGACAACTGATGTGTTTAGTATTGCATTCTGCTTTTAACTTGATGTCACTTGTTCAACTTCCCTTCTTTGCAACTTTGATATGGAGTAGCAGTATCCCCATACGGTGCATGTATATTGAGTTTTGTTTACCCTAATTGACTAATATTCAGATCCCCCTTCTTTCCCTAGATGGCAATGTTTTCATATGAATGAAAATAAAATTAGTACTTTTCTCACTATCTTCTCTAGGTTTTGAACAACCAACTGAGATTTAACTTACTTCATCTGAAACATGAAAGACAGCACATTGACTTCCTACTTTCAGCCAATACATCACTTCATGCTTAGAATTTAATCTAAAAGTACAGTGAAAAGTAAAACATAGTGCATTCAGTACCTGAAGTTGAATTTTTGCATCTTTGCTGACACTTTTTGTTCTCCATCGTCTCGTGACCCGCTTGTCTTTCTTTGAAATATCTACACAGTTAGCCTACATTACACAAATAGTTAAAAGCAACAAAGTGCTATTAAGTTGACACAAGCAACACAGACAATACAGCAAGTTAGTAAAGAATTGTAGCATTAGACATGTACAAATTAGGAAGTAAGGAGCAGAACGCTGCTGCTGGGGCCCGAAATTGGAGCAGTGACCAGCTGTAGCTATCCACACACTTCTATAAACACATGGTACAGTTAGCTCCTTTAGCAAAACTACTGGCATTCTTTCTGTTCATGAGTGCGTAATATTTAGGACCTCATCCTGAAATCCTCATGGATTTCTACTGTGGTACTACTCAGATATTTGTACAGACAAGAGGATTCAGTGAAAAGAGAAGAAAGTATTTATGATTTAGGATCTGCCGTTGCTTTCTGTTAAGAGGAAAACTCACCCTGAACTCGGAAACTCCAAAACTTGGGACCTTTGTACTATGGCCCCTTTTCTAGAGCATGCAACTTCATCTTTGAGGGTCTTTGGGTCTCCAATCCTTAAAAAACTTAAAATGTTATCTTACTTAACACAACAAAAACTCCTTAAATACAACTTCAAATTATACATGTATTCTATTGTAACAGTGTTCGGTTTTGTTTTGCAAATTACTTAACAATTTGATTTGTCCTATTTAACTCAAATACTAAATACATCTTAATTATTTCTTTACACGTGAAACAGGAACAGTATTACAGTATTTCACATGGTTAAAATAAACATATAAGATAAACATTTCATCCAAGATTTACTATTATTTCAGAGAAACATTCTAACATGTTAAAAGAAAACACCTCTATATTTCCCTTAACAGAAAGAACAAATATTTCAGTGTAATGATTTATGTTCAAGCATATTTACCTGCATGTCTGTGAAATTTGGTGCTGACTGAGTTCTCTGTAGTATTTCTAAATTTTGAAGAAGTTTACTGAGTTCCACAAGGTTAGACTGACAATGAGCAAGATCTAACAGATATAAAATAAAAATACATTAGGTACTTCAATTCAGACTTTTTATTGCCGTGGTGTTCATTGTTAGCACTTAATTGCATTCTAAAAGTTGAACATCCAAACCCCTTGTAGTAAGGCATCCAAGTAAAAATTTTATTTTCAGAGATGTTGAACACTTGTTATTTCTATAGGAGTCAGCAACAACTCTGGACCTCAAAAAGTGATCATATTTGAACAATGACACCCATTAAAATAACACAGATTATTAAGCTAAATTTTAAAAGCAACATCCCAAAACACATAGAGAGCAAAGTTCCCACCACAAATATCTAATTACCTGAAGAGCTACTACATATTCATGTAAAGGTGTTAACCACTTTACTAACCTGACTCCTTAGATCAAGAGGTTTTGCTGAAAGAACAAGGCATGAAAAGATAAAGTCTAACCTTCTGCACATCTGTCCATCTCTTCAGAGTCCTGCAACCAGGCTGCTACTTTACTCTGACCAGTAGTGCAGGTGACAGGAAGGCTGTTACTGCAAGGTATAGGAGGCTGCCAGGGGAAGTTATTTTGTTGCACCTAAAGCATAATAAAATGCTTAAATTTACTGTTGCTGTGTTGCCTTGTCAGTGTAATGACTATACTAGTTCAGAATAGAAACCAAAACTGTGTTTTCAGAAACCATTGTGTTTTCAGTGAAATTTGTGATTTGTCTCCATAGATCCCAAAGACAGATTTTTCTGAATAGCACTTTGGAGAACCAAACCAAGGACCTCACAAGCGGACTGTGCTAGGTACCAGTTAGGAAAGCTGTTGTTTAAGAGGAAGAACATAATCAGCAAAGAGATAGATTTATATCTGATGACAAAGGCTAGTGCAAATCGTACGAGGGGTGAATACTTTGCAAGATCTCTACAGCAGCCCGTTTTAATGAAGTAAGGCTAAATCAGACAGTATTTGGTTTCAGCTGCACACACTCACAGCTTTTTGATGGCCATGGTTCCCACAGTGGAAGCTCCTGTCTTACTGGCATTACAACAAGAGCCCACTGAAACTGCCCACAAGCAAGCCATGAGTTTTCAGGCAAAGAACACCGCACACCTTTCCATCAGACACATTGGCAGCTGGTGAAGACTCTGTAGTAGATGCTGAGGGGAATATATGGAAGCTGGCATCCCTCGGAGATCTCACAATCTCATTCTGACGGTACAACCGGTGGTGCCGTAACTTTGAAACCCACGCATCAAATGAATCCTGTGACTTCACCTGCAAAAAGAATTACTATCAAAAAAGCATTCAAGATACTATTTTTCGGCACAATCTTTTACAATTTTATTTATTTCTACTGAGGATAAAACAACACGTGTTTGTACTTTTTACCTTTAGGTGATAGATGTGTTCTTCTGTGTCAAGATCTATTCTACGAGCCTTTTTTTTTATAGACATGACTGATAAACCAACATCAATGCTCCCATGGACCTTTCCTTTCTGTATCTAAAATGAAAAGATCTGGGTAAAATTTAGAAGTATCATGCACTATATTTAACTATCTGGTATTGAAATGGTTTGCCATTTTATAAACATTTTAACATAAAGTCACATTAAAAAACAAAAGCTGCACTCAGACACTTAACCACTTATTATATTTATAGTCAGAGAAAAGTATCTCACAAGAAGTGGTGGTACTAAGCCAACTCCAAAGTTTACGTTTGTTAAGTGGTTCACACCAGTGCACAGGTACAGGTAAGTGAGAAGCAGAGAAAATTAGACAGTACTTGACACCCTGCTGCTATGACTTGATAATTACTTGTATCAGATCTAACTAATTTACTTCTACCTTTTACACCTCTAGAGTACGTTGTTATCAATTCTTTGTCCTATCCACAT
Source organism: Picathartes gymnocephalus (assembly GCA_013390045.1). NCBI lineage: Eukaryota > Metazoa > Chordata > Aves > Passeriformes > Picathartidae > Picathartes > Picathartes gymnocephalus. The sequence continues at coordinate 22,306 of WEKY01021670.1, forward strand.
ATCTCAGAATAAGCAGCTCTGACTGACATAAAAATTGGAAAAGAAAAATACATGGTCAGGTTAATCTCTCAAGCTGCTTCATTCAAGAAACTACTTTAAGTCATTTAACTTATATTTCCATAGAAGTAAAAAAGGTGGAATTCTTGAAGACATAACCAAAATCTTACATGATTTATCTTTAAATCCATCAAAAACTTTCATGTGTGTACTGTCACAAATATGCCTAGAGGGTCTATGAGCAGGCTGAGCTTCTTTAAAAGTTTAGAAACAGTCTTCAACTCTACTTACATCAATTGGCGACTTTGAATATTTCAACATTCCATTATCCAGGACAAAAAATCTCTGAAATTATAAGAAAAAATCCGACAACATTCTTTCTTAATGAGCAGACGCAATTTAAACTGTGTACAACAAATCATCTGGAAAAGGATTACCCTGTAGCAATTAAGGAATGATTGGGGGTTGGAAGGAAAGGATAAATACAATATTAAATTATTTTCTTGCTTGTTTTTTGACAATTATCTTCTAAACAAAAAAACCTAGATTCTCTTTTTTCAACATTATGTTCTAGGTTTATCTTAACAAGCTTTGATAATGAATGGGGTTTTTTTGGTTTTTTGGGTTTTTTTTAGTTTTCCGGGCAATGTAATAAACTCTGTAAGAAAGAGACTGTAGGACAAGAGAATTATATCTGTTTCTTCATTTTCTTCCTGTTTTTCTTCCCACAGAAGCTGGTCACGTTTCAAATTAACAACCTACCTTTCCTATCCAGAAGCCAAGAAGTTTTTCCTAGTGCAAGACCTACATCTCGAAAGGAGGACCATCTGAGAGAACCCGGTCTACCATCCAAAACTTTATGCCTTATGGCAGACCTCTACTCAGTGAAGTACAGATGAGATTGTAACCCATGCTGAAGACACTTTTTCTAGTGTTAATCTAAGTAACACAGGTATTAGTACCAGAGCAAATATCACAGTGTTCCCAACATGCCCAGGTCAAGGGGGGGGGGTTGATGTTTTAGGCGTTAGTGATACAAGGTGAGTCTGCATCTTCACTGACGTGGTTACCAGGACTGGCCTAATCTGATGCTGCCTGTGACTGTGCTATTGCTACATCTTTATTTTGCTGAGCATTTCCAGCTTAAAGCTGAAAGCAGAATCCCCTGTTCACACTGTATTTCTCCCTCAATTAAAGCTGCCCCAGCTTGTCTCTACCAGATCACTCAAGCTGCTTAGCAGCCAAGTTAATGCAGACTTCGGCACACAGCATAAGGATAAAGACTAGCAGGAAACTGGACTTGAAATGAGATTTACTAGCTTGTATTTATCATCACTAACTTTAAAACCATGCAAAGTAATAGCAACTAATTCCTACTTTTAGAGTGTAAACTAAAGCATGAATCTATGTTAAAACCCAGAACACAGCAAAATCCTCTGCTTGATTTTTAAAGCTGTTGTGACATGGAAAGCAAGGACAATGGCTTCCTTAGGTAAACCTGTTCCATTAATACTTGGGTAGGGTCACCTGTTAGACAGCAGAAAATCCCCTCCAAAGACAGTTCTAGAAATTATGTCAGTCACACAACAGATGGTACCAATATCTCACACAGGGCAGGAGAACAGTGCTTTTCTCTACCCCAGCTGAAACCAGCACACCTGGAGATACAACTTCTTGGATAAGATGTCAAAACAACAGGAACATTTTAGGTTTGGTTTTTTTACATACGTATGGTCACTAATGGACTTCACAAGAACATGATATTCATGTCATATTGCTCTGTCTCTCTAAGCTGCATAAACAAAAGAAAATTACCTTTCATCATCATCATTTCATTCCAAAGCACACTGCACTTCAGAGAATGATAAGTTCACCAAGCTGCACAGAGTATACCTGGCATGCTACTAAAGCACAGGACCATCAGAACATGACACGCAATGTTCAATAGACAAAAGATGCTGTTTATGGTTTTGCTAGCAGAACACTAACACAACACAGTATTGTTACGGAAACTCCAAGATATCCAGGCCAGGACTGAAAAAAAATAAACTTATTAACAAACCCAAGGTTTCAAAACCTAAGTTCAGCATAGTTCCCAAGGTGAAATGTAATGCAGAGTAGAGGGGGATTCTAAAACGTGAAGTTCTTAATGGCATTAAAAATTATCTACTTAGGTAACTGCTCCAAATCCATCCAGATCATCAGTAGTGATTGCCTTTACAGAACTGTGAAGGTTGGACTCCTCTAGCTCTCATATAAATCAGTTCCTTACCGAAACAGACATTTGGCCAAATAGCAACACATTATTATAATGTATTTTGAAGGTGGGGGAGCAGTGGTTTATTCCATAAATTCTTATGTAACTCATTAATTGATTTTTTTGGAGGGTCAGATGGATTTGTTGGGGCTGGGGGATTGGTATGCTTTTTCATGTTTCAGCTATGTCTGTTTGAAATCCATTACTCTGTCTAGACTAAACTCAGGTAGTGACGAAGTATCTGGCTGCTGAAACTACAAACTCTAGTAAAGTAAAACAAAGCCATAGATAAGCACGCAGGGAAAAAAAAGGCTGGTAGGCATATGTATAACTTAGTACAACAACCAGAAAGAGGAGAGGAATTAGGAAAAAAGCTGCAAGTTTTACCAGTATGGACTGCATTTGGGCTCAGACCTAAGTAAGTCCCACAGTGTTTTGCAAGAAAAAAAAAACAAAGTTAGTGCATTCCCAGAAAAAAACACCATGTATAGCAAATGATTTCACTATCTTTTGTAGTAAAATGCATTCTGCCCCAGAAAATTATCCTACTATACCTATTCTACTATACTTTTGTACCCTCGGGTACAAAAATACGAGTGAGCATCAATACCATGCATTTTGTTGCTAAAAACAGGAGGTGGGAAATGCAATTACTGCGGTATGAATTAAGAGCTTATGCTACCAAGTGTAAGGCTAACAAAAGGCAGAATCATGCATGGAGAGATGTGTCCAAATTAACTAAACAGAATCAGGAGATTTGGGATTGAGTTTTTGGGTGTTTGAGGGTTTTTCTAAATAGAGATATCTTACAGCAAAAGTGCATAGTCCCACTGCATGCCCACAATGAAGATTCCAGTCAAGAAGACAAACAAAATTCGAGGAGAAAGCTTAACAAATCTGCTCAGTCAGCAGACCTGGAGGGGAATGCCTTCTTGTAGGAACACCTTGGATACAAGGAGAAGTCCCTCAGCTCTCCTCTGCTGTGTAACTTCAATGTAAACTCAATGCAATCTTAGGATACACAGCTACACTTTGTTATAATATACAGGAAACAAAAAAAGGAGTACTGATTAAACCTATTCAAACACAAGGCATCTGCAGCATTATTCACAAATTCCATCTAGATTTGGAATACAACCTTAGGCAGTGGGGACTGTGATTTGAGAGCCATGAACTGTGTCTGCAAACTAATTCCATACACAGGTGGAAGAAAAAGTCATACACCAAAATCATGGGTATTTATTTGACATCCTAATTCTGTCTAGACGAAAAAATCCTAAGTCATAAAACAAGGTAATAAGCTGACTGGTTTATGAGACATTTACCTTGTGCCAACCTTTTAATGGCCATTTTCTCTTTTTCAGCATAAAACCTTCATGTTTGTCTGGCTTCTGGACATTGGTCTGGCCTATTTTCAGACCCTCTATGATTTCCCAGCTGTCAGGTTCCTGGTGAAAAAGCATGAAGACACATTGATTAATTAACAGTGCACATATATGGTGAAGAAATGAACTTAAGAGTGGCACAAATTCTTCAATGCAAGACAAAGAGTAGGAGCCAGACTTTTAAATCAACTTATCTAGATATCAAACTACATGGTCACGATATTATGTCTAGCTGTATCTCATTTAAAATTACTAAATACAAACATTTTCAGAAGTCTAATCCTTAGCAGGTGAAGTACACAGCAAGAGTGCCCTTTATGGTATTTCTTAATCATAAAGAAATCTGAATTTTCTGATCCTTAAAGTACAAGCTACGTGAGTTTTGGATACCCCAGTTTTTCCTCCAAATCAGAAAAACTAGCAGAAGAGCTTGCGTTATTGTTGATTTTGAGTGTAGCTGGTGATAATCTTCAAAGGCATTTTATGACAGAGTTTCACTTGCTAATTGAGCCTTCCAAAATCTGCAAAACGATTTTTTTTCCTGCATTCATTTATAGGAATTTTATAGGAAAGCTAACTAATTTTCTCTCTAGAGAAAAACAGAGGAACAGTATCATTTGAGATACAACCAGTTGTATGCCTTTCATGGAGCCAATTAAAGCATATTTCTGGTACATACCACTTCTTTTGCACGGTGACTGGTGCAGCTCAAGCCAGATTTACAATGTAACACAGTGACCAGATAAAGAACAATATTTTTTAAAAAGAAAAATGGAGTCATGTTTTCTCTTGGAGTGTATTTCTGTCCTCTTGCTACTACTGTAGTCAAAATTCTGCACCAGTTTAAAAATCTCTTACTGCCAGCTTCCTCAGACTATGTTTTACTAATTATACCTCACAAAGCTGTAAACTTGCATTTTCTCAGCTGAGCTGTCATAACTCCCAGCAATGTTATGAAATGTTAGCAAGAGAGGAAAGAGGTCATATAGCATCAAATATTTAAAGGGAAAAAAAATTGTTTGTCTCCACATTTCCAACAAAACTGTTCAGAGCCAAGCACTGTCAGTCCTTCCTAACACCTCCAAATAATTACAGAGCCCTGATAACATCAACATTACTATTACGAAAATATAGTTTCAAAGTAACAGGAAATTTCAAAACTACAATTTTCAATAAGGTCTTTGTATTTTGAGAAGGGTGAAAAGCTCTATCCTAAATAACTGATACTGCAGAGAATTTTAATAGAAATATTTATTCAGCTTAGTTTCCCCTGAATAACCACAAACTAACTATCCCTGTAATCTGTAAATGCCATACTCGAAATGCACCATTTTTAACTTCCCCATGTTTTGTTTCAATATTCTATTTCCATTCTGTAGAGAGAAGCACACATGTATTTTTTTTTTTTCCCTAAAAGGAAGTACTTGGCACTTGAGGGGGACAAATTAAACTCCAAGTCCCTGGGGGAGAGCAGAGAGTCCCTGCATCTCTGCCAACTGATTCTTCATCATATTGATTTCTCCTTTAGATGATCAGCTGCAGGCATAAGTCTTTTATCTACTAGATAACATCAGTATTGATTAATTCTCAACTAGAAATCACACAATCTCCTATAGCTACTCATTTAAACAAAAGGCCAGATACAGAGGGATAAAATGAGCAATCATTCAGTGCAGTGTGGATACTTGTCTCCTGCTGCATCAGTGCTACCAGCTGTTCTTAAAACTCTCCTAACAACCCTAACTGTGCCTCATCCCACAGTTCTGGTGTGTGCCCAATACAAGGGCCATTATGAAGGAGAGACAAAAATGAGGGAAAAACAGAGTGAAAGTGATAGATTTGAAGAGTCCTCATCCAAGGCCAATTCTCAAGTACAGCAGCAGTACTTTAGGACTTCAGTGATGCCACAGGGGTTACATGACAAGCAGCCCTGTGCAAAGCAGCACGACTGGGGGAACACAGTCACAGCTTTCAGTCTGCACATGCTGCATGTATGGGGATTAAGGGAGGCACTACCAACTGCTTTCTCAACTTTTGACTGCAAAATATCTATTTCCAAATAAAAAAGAACAAACCATTTCATTTTCCCTGGATGAACAGAATATTTCCTTTAGAAGTTGTTTTACCAGGTCTGTTTCAGAACTTACAGGTATTTAATTTCAGATTTTTCTTTTCCACCAAATATTCCATCACAGCATCCTTACCCCTTCAATAGCAATCTTATTTTTGCATATGAACTATCTTAAAATGAAGCTTTCTTTTTGAGGAATTAGACTGGCTTGGAATCACTTATTCCAAAACTAAGGATTTACCCAGAAGTTGATTTCAAAACACTAGACACAAGGCTCCACCTTTCACGAGGGTGGTGTCACCCCTGCAGTTCCATCCTCTTCTCTGCCTCAGGAAATAATGTCTCAGCAAAAGATTTTAAGTTTCAAACTACCCACAAGGGATGTTATTAGGATGCATTTTTTAAACTAATATTTATTAGCAGCAATTTTAGACTTGGATATGATTTGCTCTACCTTAATAATAGGATTGGACTGGAAAATTTCTCAAAGTGATAGAATTACAGAATATCCTGAGTTGGAAGGGTCCCACAAGGATCATCGAAGGCCCTTTCGCCCCATATTCTGAGAAAGCAAAATTTGTTCCTGGGGCCATCCATGTGGAAAAAAAAAAACCCAACCAATCCTTAATTTTGTTAATATAACGTCTACTGAAGATTACTGGCTCTTCTTACACCTCAGTCATGGAACAATAAGCTCCAGGGCAGACTCACAATATACTCAATGGTGGAATCATACAACACACTGTCCCTGAGTGTTAGTCAAACTACTTTGTAACTCTAGAGGGAAACTCACTGCTCAGGCTCCATCCCAGGCTTTTGCTTACCTTGGATAGAGAGAGATGATCACTTTCAAGGAACTGCTTGCTTAAAGAAGGGTCTGTGCTTCCTGAAGAAGCCTTTCGCTCCAAAATATGAACACTCTAAAAAAATAATTAAAGACAATATCATGGCTCAAAACATACAAAATACTACCCATCCATGGCTTAAATGCACAAATGGTTTGCCTTCAGATGCAATATACTTCTCTTTCACTATTACTGGGTTTTTAATTAATTACTCTGTTTAACCTAGAAATGATGGTGATCTAAAAAAAGCCAGGAAAGACAAGTAACGCAGTTCTTATCTCTACAGAGATTCAAAGTGTTCCTAACCAAACCTATCATGTTCTCTGTTAATATCCAAGACACTGAGTGCACATATTGTGCAGTCGGCACTGCCCACATTCACTTCTTCACATAAGATATTACTGCCTCTAAAATATTCATTATCGCACCTTAGCGTTTTGTTATTGGCTTCTCAACTGAGATAAGGTAACTCACTACAGGAATGCTTTTAAGTAGATTACAGATATTAACAAGATCAGTTACTGTGTCTCAGCTGATGGGCTTGCTGGTGAACATTCATGGAACACCATGATCTTAAAACCATTGCAGCTGTTTTTACATATGACAATACTATAAAATTTTATATCTTCAAAGCATTGTAATAAAAATGAAATACATAATGTCACAACTAGTCCTGAAAAAATTGCTGTTCTTAAAAGACATCTATACATGTCTTTCCATTTTCCAGAAAAGTTTCACTCCTATTTTATAAAAGAAAAAGCATTTTTGATAAAAGAGAAAATTACCACAATCCTCACATGTGGATCTGCATTTCATTCTCTGGTGAAACTCTGCTACATCTCATACTACTATTTGGTAAGAATTCTACCACAACATGTCATTAGTATCTCTTTGACATAAAGTAAAACTATTTCATTTCCAGGACACACAGCACAATGACAAACTTGCAATTACCCTCTTAGAAGCATATGTTTTTCTCAACAGAAAATGCAAATTAAGTTTTGTTCACAATTAAGCTTCTTTACATTGACTGAAGAAGAGATTACCCAGGTACCAGCAGCAGCAGAAACAATCAGAGAATACAAAAGCACATACAAATGGCAGTGTAAATATTCTTATTTATAGAAATGATTAAGTAAATAAGGACCATAACCAAACTAAATGAAAATAAACACAGCTATTCATTTAAATGTGTATATATAACACAGACCACATCTTGCTGCAGAGCAACACACAGACCGTCACTGCTCTCTTTCAAGTTGCAACTGTGAATGAGAATAGGAAAATATGGGGAGTGTCTCTGTTGTCAGTGGAGATTAATAAGAATCCCTGCCATCTTGCAAAAATAGTCAGCATTTATTTTCAATTATTTTAAATTAAATTTTACAGTGAAGAATGTGGAAAAGCAGCATTATTATGTTATTCCAGGGCCAACCAGTAAAAATCTTTGTCATTTATACTTCAAAACCTTCTGCTTTATCAAAGGATGTCCAACCTACTTAGCTCAGTGTATTTTACAAGTCAGATGACAAAAAAAATTTGTATGTATGTAGCACAAGTGTCTATGTTACATATCAAATAATTTAATAAACTAATTTGATCTGAGAACCCCAAAGTTTCTAATGATAATGATAAGCTTTCTCACCCCATACAGGAAATGCTACTTATGTACACACTATCACATTTTAACAATATACAAAAGAACCTAAATCTCTTCCTCCAAGGAAGATTAAAATGTCTCTTGATTAGCATAATCAGGATGATTCCCAACTTTCTTGCCAGTTTTGTCTGGCAGGCAGGAATCCATCCATCCTGAGATGGAGCAATGCCCAACACAGATGTTCTGAAGGTCTCATATGCAGCAGCTGGTGCAGTTTGTTGTTACATAACTGCAATTTCATTTTGTACAATATTTAGAGAGGAGTAGCCCAACATCCCTTAGCTTGCCAGATTTCCAGTGACATTTTCAATTACATGATTTTAAGTCAGGGAGGTTTAGTGCCTTTTTTTTTTTTTTTTTAATTAGCCTTCAGTCATTACAGTTCCACTTCAGTTGAGAAATACATTATTAGCCAGCAGCACTTTAAAGAAGGCTGACTTATTCAACTATTTGTTTGAAAATCAGAAAATGAACACCTTTCAAATGAAATTGCCTTCTTTACATTCCTTACTTACAGAAGTGTTGGCTTGTTGTCTATATATATATTTGCTTTTCAATTCTCTTTTCTCAGGACCACCATTACACTGACACAAGATCATTTCTTTAGATTTGTGACATGTCTCTGGCATAATATTAAGAGACATTACTTGGTGCAAAATGTCTTCCATTAACACATTTTATTTTTCTGCAAAATTACAGCTAGAAATCACACAGTTGCCTGACATTTTGAAAAGCAGCTAATGTTACAGTGCAAGAGTTTAGTTATTTAGAATCAAAGAAACAAGAATTATTTAAATCTTGACGTTATTGTCATGGGTTTTTTGGTATTCTAATGTGAAAAACAGAGTTGGTAAAGGAAGCAGTAAAAAAAAAAAAAACCGCTGATAAAGAAGGAAGAAAGAGGCAGATCAACACCGTTTCTGGGGTTTATTTATAATCAAACCAAAAAAATGAATAATAATCCATTAAACTAGGCATATCAATCAACCTGGTACTCTTATTCCTCTCATCCCAAAAATAAAGACAGACAAAATCAATGTCTGCATTGCTAAATTCCAGACTCCCCTCATGTTTCAGGATTACCCACGCACTATAGATGGACTCTTTTGAAGCAAAACTCCAGCACTGGCAAATTCTGTGTGCTCTTGAAAAGCAATTCAACAGAATTACAAGTTTAACTCAAATTACTATGTAATTCCATTGCAAAATCTTCATCCTAACTGCAATCCTTCCTTCATCTTTATGATTACCCACAATATACACCACACATGTGACATACATTTGTCTCAAAATACCCCTAGCAAGCCAACATATGGGGAACACAAATGCTTGTTCCACCTTGCATTTTTTTTACTTTTTTCCCCAAAGACATGAAGGAGAAGGAAATTGATGGAGAAAATAAAATAGCACTATGATGTTGCGTCATATTCCCATCTTCTCCGGAAGGCAGGAATGGAAAACACATTTTACAGTATTCTTCCATGTATCTTGCCAACTTCTCTCACTTGGGAGTTCAATGACTCACACAGCTCATTGTCCTGGTTTTGGCTGGGACAGTGCTGTGTTTTGGGTTTTATATGAGAACAGCATTGAAGGCACAGTGATATTTTGGCTGCTGCTGAGCAGTTCTTACCCTAAAAATCAAGGATTTTTCAGTTTCCCATACTCTGCAGTGAGGATGTGCATGAGGAGCTGGCAGGGGCATGGCCAGCACAGGTGACCTGGACTGGTCCAAGGGATATTCCATGCCACAGAATGGCACGGACAGTGTGCAGACTGGGGGATCTGGAGGTGAGAGGACAATGGCTGCTGGGGGATGGGACGGGCCTCGGCCCGCAGGTGGTGAGCCATTGTACTGGGCATCACATGCCTTTCTTGGGGTTTATTTCTTTCTCTCTTTCCTGTCCTTTCTTTCCATTACAGTCATTATTATATTTTATTTCAATTATTAAACTGTTCTTACCTCAACTCTCAAGTTTTACCTTTTTTTTTTCCTCTGATTCTCCTCCCCATTCCATTGGCAGGGTTGGTCTCTGTCAGACCAGAGGCTGTAGAACCTAACTTTTCTTTACTGAATCTGACTTCCCATTAAAACAAAAGACATTCAACTGTTTTCACAGGAAAGGCAAGGATTTTGAGGTGAATGACAAGTCTGACACTCATACCTTTCCCTTCTGCTTTGCTGCTTATTTACTTAATGGAATGAGTAATATTTAATACAAAGACTTCTTTATAATTTATTAATTTCCAAGAAAAAGACAAGCTGGTGAGGATTTCATCACTTACAGACTCTCTGTAGTTCAGAAATGTGCACAACATGTGGTTAGCAGTTAATTAGTGAAAAAATCTGGTGGATCATTTTGCTTGTTCACAGCATTCTAGCAGTCTTCAACACCCATACCCATGGGGCCTAGGCATACACTGTTCTACAACAGCCATTCAAAATAGAGATTTTCTGTCTGAGGTTTTTGTCTTGTTTTTTTTTCAACCCAAAGTACTAACTTGTGCATCTTTTATTATTTGTTATTCACTGGAATTCTTTTTGCAACTTAGAAAAACTGTTCTTATTTGAATTCCATTTAGTATGAAGTGCAATGCTTAATCACTTTCTCTCAACTAAAACCACACTATTTTCCAGTTATCTGAAACACAGCAGAAGTAGTAGCAGAAGTAGTAAGGTAGATACAGATTTGACTGCATACATATCAATTTTTACTACCTTAAACAAGCTGTGACGCACGCCAAGTTAATCTGCAACATTATTTACAAAGGTTGTATTACTTTCAAGGTTATAACCTTGAAACTTGCTTTTACCTTAGGCTGCTTCTCAGCCAGCTCTGGCTTTCCTCCTGGAAATGTTGGAAGAACAATTCTTGAATACATTTGTGAGAGAAGAGTGAGTGCAAAGCAAAACAACCACATCTCATCAATGTATTTCTCCTTTCTATCTCCTAGCACATTTTTTAAATTTTTATAAAGCAGTCATGGTCCTACTCTTATCAGTCTTTTCTATTGACACTGCTCCATAGCTGTTTTCAGCAATCTCAGCATCAACCACCTGACAAGGGAACTTAGCAATACTTTGTGAATAGCAAACACAGTTACTATTTTTTTTCTTGTAACGCATGTTCATCTTGTACAGAAATGTACTTAAGAGCAACATTTTCTCTTTGTAACCTTTTACTGAAAGACAGAGACATACATGGTACAGTTCTGTAGCATATGAATATCCAGATATGTATGCCTACTTTTTCCTGGGATATGCAAAGTAAACCCTTCTTGTGTAACAGAAACGTCAAGGATTTGTTAGTTCAGGAGCTCTCTGCCAGCCCTTTCTAGAAATCCAGCTTTGTATTGTACTTTATGTCAACCCTTTAAGGCTCTGGAAGCAAGGAAGCCTTTGCTTTTCAAGGTACATTTTGACAAATTCTGAAGACAAATAAGCTCTTGCTCCAATGAAGAGTTTCTTGGAGGGAATCATTAGCACAACTGGATAAAGCAGAAAAGAACTATCCATCATTGTAACAGCAACCTTCCTTTTGCCAGAAGGATGGTTTGGAACAGATACCAAGTCACAGCCTGAGTGTTAATGACAATCTTCTCCCTTTGCACTTAAGATAGCACTAAGAGATAAATTTACAGTGCCTGACAGAGAATTCAAATTTTAGCTGATGATACAAAGCTTTTTTATGACTACTGAATAATCACAATTAAAAGACTTAATATTTTGTTAAATTGTCTCAGGCTAGCAGTTCATTTTAATGATGCTAATAGTTTAAAAGGAAAAAGGGAGGAAAATAAAATTACATACACAAAAGAAATAATTCTTTTATATGTTAATTTTTTTATGAATGCAAACATTCTAGACATTAAAGGGAGTCAATGTTAACACAAATAATAAATGAAAAAGCTGGATCTCACTTTTAAAAGTGCATAGGTTCAGAAGAAAAAAGACCTTTCTTCCTTTGACTCTTTCACTTTTTTCTGTAAGCTACCTACTCAGTCTTTCTCAATATCCTTTAAACTTCAATATATACAGTACAAAAATATAGGACATAGGAAAAAGAGGTTGAAAAGGTTTTAATTCTTTTTTTTAAAAATTAAATACCATTCTACTAGGGGGAAAAAAGTTTTTATGTAATCGCTTCATTTCCAATTCCAGGGTAAAGTATTTAATAAAAACAGGAAAAGAGAGGTGTCAGAACAGCAAATAGCATTACTAAGGCACACAGTTATTCTGTCTAATGCATTTGTACATTTTGCATGTGGATAATCTCAATCACATATGAGTGTCTGGAAAACAGAAGCCTCCATATCATACCTGCCATCACCCTCCCTCGCCACTCTTGTGCCTTTCCTCTCCACTGAGGAAATGAAAATACAATCATGCTTCTCTTTCTTCTCCTCCCTTTATTTCCCAGAAATCCTCAATGGCACTTCAGAAGAATTGCACTTCTTGCTTCCAAATTGTGTGTGTGTGTGTGTACGAGTTGCGTTTTGAGTTTTTGTATTCTCAAGTGAGACATGCTTATGTAGGACATATATACATGAGGGAAAAGAGACAAGAGGAATGCAAAAGTTCTGAAAATGCCACCTTAAATTATCTGTCATAATTTGCACGGGTAATTAAACTTTTATGAAAGCAATTTCCCTGGTTTTGTAATAGGAGATAGGTACAGGCACCATTTCTAATCAAACTGACATAATTTTTAAAAATAAATCTTTCTTCGTAGCCCACATCTGAACTTCAGCATCTTCCATGCAACCTGTAAAGCATTCCCAGAGTTAGGATAACTGAGGCAGCAATGTCTACATTTTCACACTTAATCAAAGGCACAAGAAAAAAAAAAAAAAGTAGAGTAGCAGCATCTAATCAATTTAACAAATAATTGCACATTTTGTTAACAATTTTGCCATTTCATTCTTTGGCTCCCTCAGAATATTTGCTTGCTCCAGTGACTTGCTGCTTCTAAAGTTCTCAACACTTCCTGCTCTAATCCTGTTTCAATAGTTTTATGTGAAGAAAGTTAATTAGGAACATGAGCAAAAGAGAATTACATCACTGTAACAACAGTACGTGGCATTTAGTAGCCTCTTTAGTTTGAAACTCTCAGAGAGATAATAATTATTATTAAAATAATTCTCACAAACTACTGCAAAGTAAAAAGGTTTCTAAATTATTCTAAATTATTATGGCTTGTTGTTTGTTTCGATTTGGGTTTTTTATTATGTAGCCATAATAAAACCTGAAAAGCAGATCGCTGCTCTGGAAAATCTGTCTTCCTCTTCCTTCAAAGCCCCCACCTTTCACCATATACAAATGGCTAAAAGACAACAGTCATTTGAAATATGAAAGCTCTCCTGGTATAAAGGTGACCATGCAAGGTTAAACACAGTAGGACTAAAAGCTTTCCTTCTTTTGAGATTGCTGTGTAGGAAAAGAACCAAGGATTCGTTGAAAAAGCAAACTGACAAAGAAAAACACAAGAAAAGCAAGAGAAGAGCTGATCACCTCTCCCCCATAAAAGACCAAAAAGAAAATTCAGACATTAGAAGAGAAATCCTCACATTTAAAATAGAAGACATTGCTACATCATTTTCACATTATGTATTAGCTAGGCTTTAGGTGGTGGTCAGAAAAGTCAAAATCTCCCTTTTGCTCACAGTTTCAATATTATGTCCTTCTGTATCCCTCCCTCAGTTTAGCAGCCTGAGGTCAGGCTCTGATTTGCCAAACTGTACATTATTAACTCTATGACATATTTACTTCTTTCTTCTCAGCACGACTACCCACACATTGCAGAGAATACATAATGTATTACAGTCTGCCTCATGAGTTGCATACTTAGTCAATAAATAAAATACAGAATATTCATAAAGAACTTATGCCCATAAAACTGAATATACAACATATGATTTGATCAGATTCAGCTGTACTTCTAAGAGTTGTTTTCCTCCATTTTGCTGTGCAGCAGTATATAGCCAGCCTTTTCAGAGTTTCATAAGGGATGAAACACAAGAATCTACCTTGTCAGTATGGCCCACACGAAAGGCTATCAGAGCTGCACTTTTTATGCTACCTCTTGTATGATCACTCTTATTGACAGCGGAAGTGACAGGTTTCATGCTCTGTAACAGTAGGAAAAGCTTCTGTTGCTCCCGTCTGAAGTATTCCTTATCGAGAATACCACAACTGCCTTGCCACCCTGTTCAGCTCAGGTTGTTTCTAAGCCTTCTACTGTCTTAACCATCCAAATTAAACACAGTTTTAATGAAAATGAATGACAAAAATATGAAATCAGTTTTTTAGTTATTGCTGGCTTCATTAGTCCATTCATTTATCTGTTACTTAGTCATGGAGCCTGCAAATTGGCAATGTCAAAGCTTTTGCTGACTGCTAATTCTCTTAGGTGATATATATTGTACAAAAAAAAAAAGCTACATTAAAATGCCAGCATTATATACAGCACGACATTTTCCATTCTCCCTGAAATGATTTATCATAGTCATGTTCACACTCATTCAGCCTCCTGCACCATAATTTATTGGGAAAATGTTCCATAATTGCTGGTAGGACTTTGACAAGAATTATATGATGAGAAGGTTTCAATCATCAACCATCTAGAAATATCCAGTGTTATCCTCACATATGACAATAAAAGCTACATTAGCACTTCATCCATTCATATCACTTTCCATATTCATTGATATTACCAATTTGGAAGGGTGCTTTTCCACGAGCTGCTCTGAAGAGTCCAAGGAGGCAGTATGACAGAATTTTAAAGCCTTTTCAAAGTAAAATCCAACAGCCTCTGAACCAAAATCCCATACTCCCTAGCTATCATTGTGCCTGGGCAAAAGCCTATGAAAACCAAAACATACACAAATAAAACCACAAGCAAAGAAAGAAATTAAAAATACAGTTGTTACAGTGGATGGTAGGATGAAATGGATGTTTTACTGTGTCTACATGCAGAGAGGAAGTGTGCATGCTCCTTTCCCTGGACACAGCACCGCTGCACTTCATGCTGGGTTGCACGCTGCAGCTCAGTTTCTCTCTGCAGAAGAAATTGCTCACCCATTCATTCTCCTGCCTTCAACACAGAAAGCACTAAGGCAAAAACACAAACGCCTCAGAATAGCCCTTGCAGTCCACATTTACATGCCTAAGTACTTGTTAAGCATCATCACACTTTATGGGATCCTCTGGATGCATCACACCATCAACCTTTATAGCATTATTTTAAAATCGTGCTTCACGTTTCCGTGATCAAATGTGGACTTAAAGTTAAGCATCCATTTCATTATGGTGACAGGTATACTTTGCTTTGTACTGTTGCTATGGTAACAGATATGGTAGCCATTAGATTTATGCTAAAATGTATTCCCAAGAGGTAATTTTTTTATTTTTTATTTCTAGTTGCATGGTTGTGTCAAACTATCTAATTACAAAGCAAACTCAGAGAACATACTCTTAGCTGAGACTAGCAGCTCCTGCAAGTCTTGCATTTACTTTCTTTGGGTTTAAATGTGGGAGATAAAATACACCAATGCTTTAAAGAAATGATGTCAAAATTCTTGCTTCAGATGGAACTAATGAAAAATTAAAAGGTTATATCCTAACCAAGACTTAATTAACTAAATACAGCTATCCAAAATCCTGTACACTATGAAAGGGAAAGTGTATCCGTATGTGAGAAAATACGTTTTGGATTTACTTAAGCAATGTAAATTATTTTAAGAAATTCCACATACATTTCCTGCCTGTTATTGAGCATACATCAGAATCCTTCTCCTGATTTATCATTTTAAATGTACCTTGTGGTGAGACTGTTAACATTCAAAGCTGTAAATTTTACAGTCTTCATTAAAAATTCTCAGGCTTCAAAATTTTCATAAGAGGTAAGGCGAGAAAGTTCCTCAGCAGCAGCTGAGAAAATAGTATCAGAGCCATTCAAGTGAATACAAATTATTTTTATTTTAACTTTTCTTAATTATCTGCTTCTTTTCCAACTGGATCCACATTTCAAAATATGCTTCTAACCAATTTTTCAGTATCAACCTTTGCATTTGTAAAAATAAATGTGTAAGAACTTATCTGAAATTTAGTGGATAGCTCTGATACTTTCTGAAGTGCTCCCACTGATATTGTGGCCAGACTAAACACCAAGCCCTCAAAAATCCCACAGGAATGCTCAAGTTGTTTTGAGGGGAATTAATACAGTCTTCATCTCAGAGAGATCCTGGAAAAAAGATCCACATAAACAAGAGTCTCCTAAAAATGGAAGTCTAACATAACTCGACTAATACTCTATGAGGTAATACAATTAGTGTTGTTCTGTAGTAAAGCAAATAATATTTACAATGTTAGGTGTTTACAAAAAGGATGAACAATATGATATTTAAATTGAATTACCATCTTCTAAAATGATAATGCATCTCTGTTGTTAGATTTACAAAAAGAGATATTCACAGATGACAAAAAACAATTTTAAGGAACTGTTGGTCCATGCTGCCAAAGAAATCATTTCCCAAAAGACTTCAGAGCATGTTTCCCTCTTGTCCATGAGATTATACACTTCCTGTTCCAGTGCTGTACATAGTGCCCATGGTGTTTCTAGATCTTTTTCAAGCCACTTCAGAAAATGGAAAAAGTAAGTTCAAAAACTCAATAATTTTTGGCAATAGTGATATCATCCAATGCTATAGGCAAGCAAATCTAGAGCTAGCAAGAACTAACAGCCACATTACAGGAATAAATGTATCATCCCACCAGATGGTACAAACAACAAGAGCATTTCCTTACCTGCCTCCTGTCTCTCTGAGATGACGATGAGGAGGAGGCACTTCTGTGTGATGGAGTGGATGTCTTGTGAGCTGGAGATATACTCTTCTCCTCTGAACTCATCTTTGCAGCAAACTTGTATTAATGATCTTGTGCTCTTATCACTCATGTACAAAAAGGCACGGAAGGGATAGTCTTCTGCATCCTTCCGTTTCACAGCTTATGGACAGCCAAGGAGGAAGACAGTCTCAGCTGAACTGTACCTTAATAAAGAAAAATATGAGAGAAAGAGAGAATGAACATACCCTCGCTCCAAAGTAGCTCTGCAGCAAAAGAATCTGTTGACTATTTAATCCAACATATCTCCCAGTCTTTTACTGCCCTTCCCAACAACTCCCCAGTACAAACACAAATGCATTGTTCTCTCTTCTCACAGAAGATGAAAGTGGTATTACATATTTCAAAAAACCGTAAGGAAAGGATTAAGTAATTTACAGCAATTCTCAGTCAAGGTTTACAAACCCTTGATAAGGGAACATTATCCTGCATAATATCATGACATTATCAAGTAACTTGTCAGGACTTCCCTTAGAGCACAGATACCACTGAACACACCATCATAATCAGTACCCCCTAAGAATCCTGCAGTTAGATTAAGAACTCTGCAATTTTTTTACAAAGCAGGTCCCTCTCTCAAAGGTAGTGCCCTCACCTGCAGTATCAAAGGCTTTACTGAGGCAGGGGGAGTGCGTGGCTGGGGGCATTTGGCTGCTGCCCAGGGCTTACCCAGTGCAGGGGCAGTTCCCTTTACTGTTTACTCAGCCACTGTGAGGTACATCACCCCTGGACAAATACTAGCAAATTTCTCTCACTGACTTCTCTCCACCCAAACCTTTAATTGCCACCCACAAACAGAAAGATAGATACTTACAGCAGGACAGATGATATTTGTGTCAATAAATAGTCAAACACTGCCTGTCAAACCCTATCAAAATGCTGCCAAGTACATCATAACACTCCAGGAATGGAGTTATACTTTTTCCATGTTTAACAGATCACCATGATCTTGCTTCAGCTGACTGATACAGTGTCTGATCTTCTATTAACCTTGGATAAAATTGTTCCCTGAATGAGATGATAGCTTCAGGCAGATGACATATCTTCTCCACTGCCCTCCTAATTTTGAAATAGTGCCCTTCCACATTCACTGTGATGACAGCACACCAAGGGTCAGCACAGCACAGCTAGCTGCAGATGGGTGTGGAGAAAGGTGCTGTCGTGCACCATGTTAAATCAGATCAGGACAAAAATACATTAACACTCAGACATGACTGCACACTCAAGAAATGATGCTGTATTGAAGACAGAGCTCTAGCTTCTCCAGACACAACAGATATCCATGCAAGAGTATCATCCTGAGCCCAGATACTCACACAGAGGTGGCTAAATAATTATTTACATCCTGCCACCAGCTTCTAAATACTGCACCCTAAGAAACACTCTCCTGCTGGAGTAACGATCTGTCATGACTTGAAAGACACCTTTTCTGCTTTCTGTACTAAGGGAAAGAGGAATGACTTCACTTTATTAGTTATCAGTACTCTAGCAAGTATGAGTATCATCCATATCTTATGAATGAGCTTCAACCCCCATCAAGGAGTCTCCCATAGAATTACAAATCCCACATATTATCCACAGAGTCCACACAGCATCCCAGTGACAGCCGTGGGAGGACATGGCTGTTCCAACAGCAAAAGCTGCCCACGTTCCCTGAACATATTGGTGAATTCTGTATTCTTTTCAGGATGACAAGTTCCTGCCAGAAGAAGCCTAAGAAGATGGGTTATGCTGGAGCTGCCAAAGCCAGCCACAACAAGACAAAAGGTTGCAGGAAGAAAGAAACAAGCTGCACAGCACATTTGTTTCAGAACTTCAGAGAGAAAACATAATAAAGATGAACCAAAATAAAGGCTTTTCCTTCTATCCTAGCATACCAGGGGACTGCTGGTATAGTTAAACAGCATTTTCATATCCTACAAATGCATCAGGGAAATTTTAGTCAAAGAGGGGTACCAACAGGGATATCCCAAGGTCTACACAATTTTCATTTAAATCAGAAATGAAATTACAAAAATCAGGACAAAAATATAATCCTAGTTCACAGAGCTGTGCAGAACACTTGGGTTATTTAATAGGAAATCTGCAGTCAGTTTCAGCCATGAGGTCACTGAATTTTTTTTTTTTAGCAGAGTAGCCTTCAGGCAAATGAAATGCAAACCTTTTTAAAAACATCTGATCTTCACTCAGTTGACTCACGTGGAAAAATTTACATTTAGTAATAGCACAGAAGGACAGTGGTCTGGCACTTCAAGTGTGTCCCAAAGGCTCTCAGGAAGCAGTAGATGCTGCTATAAGAAGCAACCACAATAACAAGCAGTACACAAGAAAAACAGTTCTGTAAATAGCTGCCAAGTCTGGGATTCCGTCAAGTATGGACTTTTTCTTTTGAAAGGTATTTAAAAAAAAGTAATGATTTACACCTGAGCCAAGCTCCACGGTGGTTCTGCTGCACTCCCCAAGCACAAACAGCTGAACGTAACCAACAACTTGTTCAAACCACACTGACTTGTGATCACAGCAAAACAAGAAATGCCAAAAATACTAAACCACCCCTCTTCACACTAAAAGAAGCAAACATTTCTTCTTGCCCTGTTTTACAGCAAAAATATCTTCAATACTAAACTACTGTTACTTATATATAGGAATTTCTGATTAAGAAACAGTGCAGTTCAGGGTTAAAAGTAACAAAAAGACAACAGTAATATTTGATAAAACATGCCATCTAAGCAAAGCAAAAAAATTATATTATGCAAATTAGCAATAGTTAGCACAGAGTTCTTTCTTATTGTTCTTGAACATTGAATTTGGATCCTTTCTATATTGCTAAGAGTCTGTCTTCCAATTTTGGCTTAAAATTTGGACAATAGATTTTTTTTAGTGCATGTTAGAAGGAATAAATCTAGTGGAACTGACATAAAGAGACGCCAGTCTCTCTGTAACTATGATTGAAGCAAACAATTAGAAATCTAGTTTTTGGCCAACAGATTGAATTTACCAAAATGAAAATGATGCTTTTGACACATTTTTCACAGGCTCTTTCAATCAGTCACTGGCAACTTTGCTATTGATTTCAAAGGGAACAGGAGCAAGCCATACACCGTGGTAGTATATTTCTAGAGAGTAACAGGAAATCTAAAAACACATTCAAAAACTATGACGTTGGGTTTTGGGTGAGTGGGGATGACCTCCTGGTAATTATGCATTTGTTCTGATACTGTTTCCTGACAAGTATAAGGCAAATTTTACTATCCCTTTCCTTCACAGCAAATGTATCTTCTACCTGGAAGTATTTTAATCAATTGGGAAAAACATCATGACATAGGCAAGGGTAACAGCATTGACAGTTGGTTATTAATTGTTGCATGTCCAAGAAATATCAGCTTGTAGGCTGCATTTTGTACACACCAATTAAATCCCTCATGAACTCCTCAAAGCTACCTGTCAGTTCAGAACCATGAGCTGATCCAGGCCAGCCAATGTGACAGGACATTGGCCAGCTTGAAAGTTGCTTTGCCACGAGTTCCCAAGGCAGGGAATTCACTCATTGCTTCTAGCACAGAAGAAGACATAGACTGCTTATAATGCAAAAATCAGACACTGCAGAGAGATTTTCGCCATTCACAAGTATCAGTGGCCTGGCTGGGAATTTTGTCCTTGACTTCTTTTTACTGGCATCTCAACTATTTTTAATTTAAAACATGATAATTATCTACTGGTTCTACAATACATTGTATTTTAAGTTATTTACTTATTTTTTATGTAAGGTGATGTATACAGAAGAGTAATATGCCCAAAGTCATGGAGAGAGCGAGTCTCATAAGCAAAACATGCAGTGAGACCTTTTAACACTGATGCATAAGGAAAAACACCATCTGCCATGATTTTAACATCCTCCAGATGAGACAAACAGCTATACCTAATTCTATTCACAAAGTAATGCAGTATTACCATACAGAACCACTTTCTTGCAGTTCATCACTACTATATTTATTTTTTAAGGTAGAATCGAATTCAAGATACAGTTTTCTCAATAATGTTTTTGTGCTGGATCTCAATTGTTACAACTTGTCTGGGCCTGGGGAGAAAAAGCTACAGATTCCCCATCACTCACCCTTTCTCTACTTCAACTCAGATTTGAACATATTTTACCATACAGTTTTTATCTCATTTATTCTCAGTTCATTAGTGGTGTGGTTTGGGACCTTTTCCCCCCACCCTCTGGTGTCTTAAATCATGCATTAAACAGATCTAAAAAAAAAAATTCCTTCTTCATTTCGTTTCTGTCCTCAAAGGGTTATTACAGTCTCTTTCTGTCTAAATAAACAAAGGAAAATGTCACTTTATTTTTCATATCAGAAACCACTGATTTTTACACTAGAGATATTTTGCTTGCCCAGAAGTCCTGCTGTCTATCATATGAAACAAAATTATTTCAAATGCATTAAAATAAATGACCAATCCACTACTGAGCTTTGGAGTGTAATTATCTTTATATTATTACACTAAATAGCTTGAAAGACAAGGAGGTGCTAAGAGCTACTTACTGATTTCTCATCGCCTTCTATCTTGGGTTGCAATATGTTTGGTTCAACATCTTTTAAAAGTATTTTCTGAAATTTTGTGTACTGAACTGCTCAGTAGTGTCAAAAGACTGAAGGAGACACTACATCTCCATATAAAAATTCTTTACTCTTCATTTTCTTCAATGAACAAATTAACAAATCTGAGATTGCACAGATTGTCATTATTTGAAGTTTAATTTTAAAATTGAGTATTTTACGCTACTTGCTAAAATTTTAAAAAAGAAAAAGGAGAGGGGCCATAATGAAATGGAGAAAGGCTATTTTTATTGGGGAGAAAAAAAATTTTTTTTGAATGACATGAGACAGCATACCAGGGAGTAAACCAGGCAAAGACTTGGAAACACAAGCTGTATAAACTGCACAAAATAACTGCGTGACACAGGGGAGAGAAGCAGCATGTGGAATTGAATATAAGCAAATTAAAGGTAGGAATATTTGGCTATCACGCTTTACAAGCCTCCGCTGTATGCAAGTCCACTGACACGGAATACCTCTGTCCTGTCCGAAATTCTAAAAATGCTCCACTAAGCTTGGGCGTGGTGTGTGAAAAAGCTATGAGCAGAAATGACGAAAATGTACAGATGCATAAATTGTATAAATCCAGTGTTATGAATAAATGCATGTCTTATAAAAGAGAAACTGAAGTCCTCAATTGGTAACTCAAAATGAAGTCTGGACTCAAATAACAAACTTCTGTGATAAGTGTTATGTTGCTTCTTACTCTGATTGAGTCTTTTCTACAGGAGTGCCCAGAATACTTCAGTGTGGTATAGAAGTAATTTGAGAAGACAATTTAGAGCACAGAGATGAATCTTTAGACATAAATGAAACAAAAGTATGCAACTGTCACTGGCATTCATTCAAGGAAAACATTCAAACTGATAGGGGGCTGCTTTTCACTTGGGAAGGAAGAGGTTTTCTGTGGTGCTGTGTAACACAGTCATTCGACATTCAAGCACTCACTGAAGGCCAACCTTTGTTCTCATATAATGAGCAATATGTAACTGCTTCTTTCCCTCTTCTCTGCTGACCTTCCATGCAGGAAAATCATAACCACGCTTTTGTTACAGTACATGAATGTTGTAAACACAAAAATATAATGGAAATAAAACTTCTCAGTGCAGTAGCGACGTAGTGATTTAATAGACCAGTTGTGGGGAATAAGCAATTTGTTTGGTTGGTTTTTTTTACAAACAAGAGAACCAATCCCTTTACAGACACTATTTGAGAATCAGTCACATCACTTTAGCAAAGTATCAACTTCTTAAGAAAAGGTTTTCATCAATTCATTTTAAGTTTTATTTGCAGACCTTTGAACAGTGAATTTTAAATCACTGATTAAAAGATAGCAAAACAACACTTGATCTAAGGGATTATTTATATTGAGGTCTAGTATTTATAAGTAGGAATAAATGAGGTGCTACAGGAAAAACACAAAATCTAGATAGCACTACATGATTTTTAAGGTAGAAGATATTAGGATTCATACGACTGTTACCATTGCTCTTTTCAGGTATTCCTAAGAACTGGGTCCTGAAGGTTTGGATAACAAACATACGTGTCTATTCTCAGGTATTCATAACAACACTGGCATATGCAGTCTGATATTATCTGCAGCAATGCATATAGCGCCTAAACACTGCCATAAATCATTCTTTATCCCATATTCAAGAGGCTCTAGATCCTGCCTGTAGCTAGGAAATGAGTCCCATGCAGCATTACCCCTGGAAAGGAGCTCTGATACAGACCAAACTGCTGTACTTAGCGCAATCTGCAATTTCCATGATCCGAGAATCATTTAGGTTGGAAAATATCTTTAAGATCATGTCGAAAGACCTGAACCCCATGCAAAGCACTACAGGTATGGAAATAAGTGTCTGGAAAGCCCAGTGGAAAAGGACCTGCAGGTGCTGGTCAACAGCCAGCTGAGCATGAGCCAGTGCATGTGCCCAGGTGGCCAAGAAGGCCAAAGGCATCCTGGCCTGGATCAGGAACAGCGTGGCCAGCAGGACCAGGGCCGTGACCATCCCCCCATACCCAGCACACACCTCAACTCCTCTGTCCAGCTCTGGATCCCTCATTAAAAGAAGGACATTGAGGCTGTGCAGTGGAGGGAAGCAGTGAAGTCATCACCCCTGAAGGTATTTAAAAGACACGTAGCTGCAGCACTTGGGGACATGATTTAGCAGTGAACTTGGCAGTGTTGTGTTTGCATTCTATGATCGTACAGGTCTTTTCCAAATGCAATGATTCTGTGGTGCTGGAAATGGCAAATCATGCTGACCGAATTGTCAGCAGCAGTGCTGATGGCCTGCCTGAGATCACGGTGTTGATCTGCAGCCTCTCTGCTGCAGGGTGATCAAGGCACACACTCCGCCTTTCTCCGACACTCACTTCACTGCTGGCCGTCAGCAGAACTCTGCTACCTTGTGTTTGCTTACAAGGCTTGCTGCGTGGTTAGATGTGGGCGCTCATCTCCTTCACCTCACTGATTACTCTGCTAATTTAGCTAAATATATAGCTAGACAGTACACAGTAGCAATGCAACCACTAAACTCAACTGATAAAAACCCCAAGGGTTTTTATGTCTTATTTCATAAGACCATAGACAAGAGCAGCTTGTCTTTTACAGTTTCCTGCAAACTCTTTCAAGATTAAATAGTTAATTGGCTATGACACAATGTTGATGTCAATAAGAGCAAAGTCTAAAGTATCACTATTCTTAATTAGGATACCACTTCTCCTTGAGTGATTGATACTCAGTAACGCAGTGAAAGCTATGGAATAAAAAAACTTCTTCACAGATGTCATGCTGTACAGCCCTACATTTCACAACTTCCCATGACCAGCACTTGTTGGAAGAATTATCAAGGAAATTAAAATAAATTAACATGGTGTTTCCCAAAGCAATAACTAAGTTTATTAAATGCAGTGGTTTTTTTAAGTCCTTAGGCTTTATTTTGGAGCTCAGGTTAAAGGGTGGTTTTGGTTTTGTGGTTTTGCGGTGTTTTGGTTTGTTTGTTTTTTGAGGGGGGCAGTGTGCAGGTGAGAAAGGTTTTGTAGGTTTTTAGCTTTTGAGGTCTACCTCTGTATGTAATCCTACATCTTACAGAGCATATTCCACAGGAGACTGCAGCACCAGCAAACATTGAGGCACTCTTATTCCATGTCATCCTTAACAGAATATAGTGCACCCCAAAACTTGGTATGATTTCTTTAACATTGAGTTATAATTTTTTTCCTGAGTGGCTAGTCCAAGTGTGTCTCAATAAGATAAAGACTAAAAATAATATTAAGAAAATTACTTGCATGGGCGTGTATCTCTGTAAAACACACAACTATGACGGACTTTATCAAATAGATGGATGAGGTCAAAAAAACAGATAATCAGATTCAGACAAGAAGAGGACAGTACAACATCTGTCTTTTCTATTTTCTGCTTGCCTACACAATTAAGCAGGGTTTCCTGCCCTTGTAGAGGCCCTGAAGCATTCATAGCAATTAGTGGAGTCCCAGTATGTCCAAACTTCCAGTTTAGATGACAATTTCAAAATAAACCCTCAATTCATTTGCAGCCTCTGAGGATTGCCTCAATAGCTGATGTGATCCTAGGATTTTCATTAGGAAATCTTTGTTGTTCCGTGTTCCTCAGGCTGCTACAGTAATAGAGTACTATTGATTTGTATGGCACAGAAATGTTTTACATAGTACAGGCTCAGCATTATCAGCCTCTGACAAATGCATTTGTAACAGACTGCTGTGAGCAGAGGGCTCAGTAGTGCACAGATTCACAAATATAAACACAAATGTGCCATATATACCAGTTAAACATTAAACAGGAAAAACTAACTGGTGAACATTATCATCCTTTCTAGACCAACCTAAATCTAGGATATATCTTTCAAAAAAGAATAAAGAAAAGAAATTCAATACATGCTATAAAATCCCCTTTTTAAACTGAAAATATTAATGGGGAATTTTTCATTTCCAACCAAAATTTTTCAGAGAACAACATTTTTCAATTAAAAAAAACAAAAAAGGCGAAAAAATTTAATTAAAACTCAGGAAGTGCTTCAAAGAATAAAACATTTTCATGCATCCTGCTTTTTTTCAGGGGAAAAATTTACAATTTACAACAATCTCTTAAAAAAATAAAAATCAGAAACCCTTTTTTTCCTTATTTTAGTAATTCTTTTTTTCTCTTCCACTCAGCAACTTGGACAAAAGAAAAATAGATTTGAACCCTCAAGACACTTAAACTGCTTTTTAATAAAGTCTCAATTGAACAGCAATCTAAAGCAAAGAAACTAATTTCTCTTATAAAAGAGCTATAAAATGTTTTCACAAAAATTGTACTCATCTTCCAGAGCACAGGAGCCTAAAAGTTTCTTGTGACCCTTGAAATCTATGTTGTTTAGCTGCATTTTACTGCCTTTCATTTATTAAGTTATCTCTTGTTTCTCTGCATATTTTATTTCCATTACCACACAAACATTACATTTTTGCTCTATGTTTCAAAGCTACCAAGAAAAATTTCGATTCCCAGCAAATTAAGAGCTGCCTAGTTTACTAATTTTGAACATTACCATCAAATGTTTGTATGAAGGATGTAAAAAAAAAAAAAGTCAGTGCTGCCTCAATATAAATGCAATGCATTTATGGGAACGAATAAAAGATTAGAATTGATGGATTTTGATCAGGTCATGGAGAGCAGCGACAGGAGACACAGAACTGGCAGATTAGTCAGAGCTTCCACCAACCAACGGTTTTGGGGTGCTACATGGAAGGTCACATCCAGGATCAAAAATCAGAATGCAATTTTATTCTTAGAAGTAATTAGCTTGACAAATAATAAAGAGATCACAGCTGCACAGGATAATATAGTAAATGGCTTATATGTAATCTGGGAAATACTGAGAAGGAATAGGGAGGCTGTATTGCCTCTGTGACTGCTACTAAATTACTGTGTCCAGTTCTGCTGTCAGCATTTAAAAGACATTCACAAATGGGTTCAAGAGAGAACCATACGCATGACCACAAGATTGAAAAACATCACTACTAATAAAAGATTTATAGAGGTCAATCTATTTAGTTTGTCAAATAGAAGATTGAAGTGTCACTGGATGACAATCTATAGCCCACTATACGGGGGGAAGGAATTTATTGTTAGAATTCTTCTCAAAGGTATAACCAAATCTAATGTGGAAAAAAAGGGAGATAAATATATGCAGGTTAGAAAGAAAGCACAGATTTATAAAGGTGAAGATAATTAATATTGATAAAACACACTGAGGATTACAATGGGTATTTGTGTAGAGGTATGAGGAGACATTTTCAGATTCAGACTGGAATTTTCAAGATTTGGGGTTTTTTTTTAATATATTCCAGAGCTCAGTCATCACTGCTGATGTGGAAGAAGAAAATCATTCTGGGCAGTCTAATGACCCATTCCATGGCAAGAGTTCAGGTCAGACCATAATGCAGCCTCTCCCACAACTGAAACAGAACAACCAAGAGAAAAAAGAAATCAACACAGAAAAAGAGAGATAAAATAAAACGTGGGGGGTTTTTTTCATAATTCTACCTCTGGTGCAGCCCAATTATCTTTCCACTTAAGGTTTTCCAATTTTATCCACATCTGTCACTAGGCATTTATTAAGCCTCACCTTTTGTATGGAACCACGTTAAATGTTTTTCAAGTGTAGAGAAAGATAGATTCTGATCACTGTTAAAATTTATTGACACATATGTTTAAAACCTAACTTTCCACGGAAGAGCAGAAGCACATCATAAAGTAATTCTTTTTATCTCATTACTAAACAAATTTCTCTGCACTTCACTCAGAGATCTTTTCATTAGAAAGACAGAAAAGAAAAACAAACAATTATTGTTCATGGCCAAAAAAATACTAAAAATGTCTTGAGCACTTGAAAAATACATTGGGAATCACAGACATGGCTGAAAAGACCCTGAGACGGCATAAGCACTTTTGAAGTTCCTGCAAAGTCTAAGACACATTGACTGAAATTAAACTGAACATAAAAACAGGCAGCTACTCAAAAGTAGTTTCCTGACAGAGCAAATAAAAAAAAATATTAAAAAAAAAACAAAAAACAAACAAACAAACAAAAAAAACCCACAACAAAAAAATCCCTTTTCTGCTAATGCCCAGCTGGTTATCTCTTGACTCTCTTCCATGAGGGAAACACATAATTAAGTCCTGCACACATCAATTGCTAGATATGCTTAATTCTTCCTACCTTTGGAATACTAATGAATCAACATTCAGCTCCACTGACCAAAACCACAGTGTACTCAAAAGTAACATTTATTCGTCATAGAAGAAACTCTCCACTTCTAAGACTGCTAATAATTTCAGCTGAAATTACACCACACTAAATTGCCTTTGCCTGTGCACAAAGCATGATCTAATGTGAGAACAGCAATGCCCTAAGGCACCTTGCACAGAAGGAAATATCTGAGTAGTTCTAGAATATTCTCATCATTGAAAAGCTGCATGTTTTCCAATATTGATTTCCCAAACATATTACAGACAGAAAACGACTGCTAATACGTATTGATTTTTATACGTACATAGATTATAAAACCAGAATAGAATACTGGAGTCATATAACACAAACAGGACCAAAGGAATTTTCCAGCTTAGCTTATTTCAGTTTGAAATAAACCATATCACATAGCAAATCATCCAACCCCAATGCAAAAGCTTTCAGTGCTGTGAACAAATCCAAAAAAGTTCTTGCAAGAATTAATTTTCCTGCATTATTAAGAATGTGCACATTATTTCTGCTGTAAATATGTCTAGCCTTACCCAAGAGCCCTTGTCAAACCTTTGCCTACTATGCAGAAAAGCTCTCTACAAATGCAAAATTTGCTAGTCTACAAATATTTTACAAGACTTTAGGCACCTAACTTCAGGTTTCTCAAAGATTTTTAATGTTTGATGAACTTTCAAGAAGAATTGGCACAATTGAAGAATCGACAAACATTTTATACTCAGATGTGCAGAAAGGCTTGTATTTAGTAAATTAAGAGGAGGGCTGAAAGCTTGCTTGAGCCCAGTGGTAACTCCCCTAGCTTCCAGAGCAGCATACTTATACAACCTAGACAGCAACATGATGATTAACCATATCAGACACAGTAGCAAATGTGGTGTGATTCAACAGGATATTGGGCAAAAAGAAAAGTACAAAAATCTTTGGCCACAATTAACAGTTACACATCCATAAATTAGCAAACATGCCAACTGGCAAACAACCATCCTTCCCTCCTAACACCAAACACTGCTATTCTCTCTGAGCATTGTTCTACTTACACTTCCCCATAATTTGGGACAGGACACATACACGTAGTACCTTTTGGTATCTTATAGAAAGCACCAAGGTTAGTAATGCCCAGCTGAAAACCCTGCTTCATCTGCCTGAAAACAACTTGCCTTTTAACACTTCAGTAAGTGATGATCATTATTGCATGACCTGCTGGATTAGCATCACCTGCAAGACATGAAGTTAGTTTTCCTCTACTTGACACACAATAAACCACAACATGTACAACAGCAGCCAAGAATAAGGCTGAGACACTCAGAGCTACACAGTCTGAAATAGGGTGTATAAAGCTCAGTCAATCAATTGAGAAACAGGCTAATTTTAAACAGGCTAGAGAAGAGGACTATTCTGTGCTAATGATCAACATTCACACCTGCCAGCCTTCATAGGTGCGTGTGAGATATTTGGTGCTTAAGAACATTTCCATCTCCCAAGTGCCATATAAATAACCTGCGATAACCAGTACAAAAGATTTGTAGGGGTAACAGAGCAGTAGAAACACAAATCCGTAACATGCCACTATATATTATTAACATCTTAACTTTTTACTACAAATTCTTCTTTCTCCCACTGTTCTTATTTCACACCACTCCAGAGTCTCACAATTTCTCTGTGTTCTGCAGACCCACCCCCATCAAAGCTCAACCTCTCTTCCCCCACTCCAGTATTTTTCATTCTTCCTCTCCCTCATCCAGCAATCATGAAGCACAGACTACCTCCCTACCGACCCAGTAATTCCTTTATATTTCATGACCGTGTCAGGTCCCTTTTCCCCTTTCTTTGTTCATGTCCTCTCATAAACTGCACAGAATCATGATCCTTTGAATTTATCTTTCCTTTTCTAACCCAAGCTCTATAAGTGCCCCACTTTTTTATGTCACAGAGGAAAGCCTAGAAGCTCAACTCACAGCAAAAAATTCTTTCAAAAAAAATTTAAACATATTCCGTATTTGCAAAAACCTGCTCTTCATGGGAGAGGCCATGACTGTAGATTCTAGTCATAAGAAAAGAAAAATAAACAAAGAGAACCTAAAATTAGCATTTAAAGACCAAATGGCTGCACCCAGGCACTTTGCAAAAACTGGTCTTTCTCCCTCTATGGCTGAGATATGAGGAAGTTTTGCTTCAGCTTGATCTAAACAAAAAAATATTGACATACAGCAAGCAAAAGATGTCTTATTATAACACTACTAAATCTGTGGTACACTATCATTTTATCATAAACTTTTTGTAATTTTCTTTGCAAAACAGTTTGTATTGAGAGGCTTAAAGTTATGCCAGCAACATCAGCACTTACTCAGGGTCTTTCAACTGTACTTCACAAAAGCACTTTAAGGAGTGTAATTTTAGCATGGAGCCAGGTCAGCTACAGAAGATCCAGAGTTTGGGCATTGCAATGAATTCTCCTAAAGTCCTCATTAATGCTCTGATATAACAATTCCATTCAAGCTCTAATACATTTTCTTTTGTGTCCAAATGCAAAATTCCCAAGCTGATCTCAAGAGAAAATCCAAACTGCCTAATTTCAAAATGACTTTAAAGAGACACAGAATAATACTTCAGTTTCACTAGTAATTAACAAATTCAGTTTTTGACAAATCATGCTTCAGGGTTGCAGCTAATTTGCTGATGTTGTCAGCAAATAACTATTACCTAATATTACCAACATACATGGTTGTTGATATCAAAATTTTGCACACATTCTTAATAAAAACACCATTCATACAATAACTCATATTCAGCTCCAAATTTTTGAAACTTTGATTTAGCACTTCAGTAACCCAATAAAAGAACTTGTCAAATCATACCATCTTTCCCAGGTAATTACATATTTTTCATTCTACCTATATTGGTATGAATGAAATAGGTTTTTAAAACCCTTTGATTATATACGGTGAATTTAAAACTTCTAAAAAATACACAAAAAAAATTAGCTTTTCTTCTATTTGTGAATGCCAGAATTTCACATTTTACATTTACAGAAGTAAACATCATTAGAGAGGTGCCTTTTGGAGAGCTTCTCAGAGTATCAGTGAGGTAGACTAAATGCAAAACCTGCAACAAGCTCTGACACACGTCATAGAACTTGGAGGGTGAAAAGCCAGTTTATTTTAAGGTGAGAGGAAAAGCAAATGAATAGTATTGGAGAAGATAAAAAGAATTGTTTCCTCCTTTTCCTGAGCAAGCACAAGTGCCCAGAGTTGGTGAGCTGCTACCCAAATATGAGCAGCCAGAAGGGAGGTTGAGTGAAAGCAACGCTCAGCGTTCTGCTGGCTGATGTACATTAAGGTCACAGCGAGGAGCAAACGCCACAACAGAAAGGAACAACCAAGAGGCAAACCCAGCATCGGGCCAAAGGCAGTGACTCAGCTGCAGTCACAGGGCATAGCAAGAGAGGGATGCAAAATCTAGTGGTCGACAGAATTGCTGCTCGAGTGCAAAAACCTGATGATGTTAACCAGGACTGCTGAAAGAGGGCTGCAGGCCTGACCATCTCCACGCTGGTCAGCTGGACAGGGAGAATCATAACTACCAGTGACGGCTTTTCATGAATCGTGACCTTGCTTAATTCATAAAGGAAATGTAAGGTTTCTGTCTCTAACACTTTCAGTGAGAAGTACGATCAGTCAGGGATGAATTTAGATTTTAGATCTGTCTGAATTCAAAAAACCTCAGGTCATCTAAAATAACATCTTGTCCTCTGATGCTTATGAGCATCAAAGAAGTAACAGAAAGTCTTGACTGTTCAGCTGTTCTGTGCTTCCTGTTTTAGAAGGCAGCTGATGTTCACATGAATGGGGAGGTCTAAAAAGTCACAAAATAAATCAATGAACCCCATGGGGATTTTACTGACTTAGAAAATGTAACCTTTCGAGCAGGTAAGCTAACATGAGATTGACCAAGAGTAACTAAACTACAATGCAGGTGACCTAAATCTGTTGCCTTTCCAACTCATGGAAAGATGAGCAGTGCAGGAACAAGCTTGAAGG
>WEKY01021672.1:9743-27374 GCA_013390045.1 Picathartes gymnocephalus
ACTCCTCTCCCCAAAAAGCAGAGCAGCACCTCCCCCCCTTCTCCCCCGAAGTGCAGCGCTAGCCCCTCCCTGCCCCCGCCCCTGCCTTCTATCAGCCCCTCTCCTCGGGGCTTGGCCACAATCCTTTGTTCTTATTAAGTACCCACTAGTTAAGAGTTCTTTAGCAACTTAATGGGAAAAAATTCTATACGTTAAAGGAACAAAAGGAAAGAAAAAATCTAACCCCCAACAGTTTTAAACTAAAAGAGAGCAAGATTTAGATTAGATGTTAGGAGGAAATTCTTTACTATGAGGGTGGTGAGGCACTGGAACAGGACACTGAGAGAGGTTGCAGACTCCCCATCCTTTGAATTGTTCGAGGCCAGGCTGGATGGGACTTTGAGCATCCTGATCTAGCGGGAGGTGAGCCTGCCCATTGCAGGGGGGCTGGAACTACATGATCTTTAAGGCCTTTTCCAACCTAAACCATGCAATGATAATACCAACAATCTATTATACGAGGTGAGAATTGAAATAATGAAATTTGTGAAATTATCAGCCTGTTTTTCAGAGGGTAGATACCATGCCATCCCTCCTGGGAGAGGACACAGCAGCTATGGGGCTGTGATGTGCAGGGCACAGCACAGCAGGCAAATGCTGTCTGCCCACAATCAGGTCCCATGCGCAGCAAACTGGATGTGTGGAGAGAGAGAAGTCTTGGGAAAAAATATCCTGGGGGCTGGGACAGGATAGGAACTTTGGAGATGGCAAGATCCCCATGCCAAGGCCAGAGACGGTCCCAGATGGCCCCAGGCACGGAGCTGGAACTGAGGGGAGAAGCAGAATACGGTGAGGCTCAGTGGGCAGCCAGACAGCAGGGAGGGCAGGCCAGGCACCACCACTCTGGGGCTGCACAGAGGGACTGGAGGAAAGTCTGCAAGGCATGGGATCTTTCTGGAGACCCTGCAGTGCATGAGAACGGCCTCTCTCGGGGGATCTCATGAGTCCATACCACACTCCTCAGGCTCAGGGAGAATTCATATTCACTCTCATGCAATCTGCTTCAGCATCCTGACAAAAAAATGACCTATCTGGGGGGATTGGTGTATGTTCTCTTTCCCTTATGCTTATGTAATATGAGAAGACATATGCACACATTTCCAAAAGTACTGAGCTCTTGAGACCTTATTGTAGAGAAGTATGGGGAAAAGAGAGAAGCAGATTGAGGCATATGCTAGGCCTGGAACAACTATTTTTAAACTTTGTTCTTTCTTTGTTTGCTCTGTTCTCATTTGGCTTACTACCATGCAGGAAGAGTTGTAAGATTTAAAGTTCACATGATGTTTAGCTCTATGTTTCTTTTTCTGTTTCTTTGAGATTGGAGGATTCTCATTAAACAAATTAACTAATTTTCATCTGAGAGAAGTCAAGAATGATGCTGTGGTTTGGGAGCATAACCCCACTGATGATTCTGATTCACCACAAGAAACTTCCCCTAGAAGGGGCAAGGTCTGAACTTTTAAATTTGTTTCTGTGGTAGTATAGCAGACATTGCTGTTCTCAAAACAGAACAATCTTCTATTTCAGTTTTATGTTTATGTTTCAAAACCATGAGCTGAACTAAGAGATTGCACGACTGCTTGCTTCAAGGTCTGTTGTGCTTAGCTCGTGGTGCTAAAGAGCTGGCAGGAAAATAGATATAATTTCAAACTCTCTGATAAGACCTTGAATTTTAATCTATCTGGGATAATATAGTTTACAGACCTGAAGCAGTTTTATCTTGGAATTAGATTAGGCATATGAAAAATATTTCATCTTTTCTTTGAATTGTTCTTACAAATTATTTCTATTATAGCAACTTTGTAAGAAGCAGCATCACTATATGACTGCATGTTGTCAGAGTTAACAATCAGCCTAGACTTTGCTAAAATATAGACTGTATAATCCATTCTGTCCTGTGAGATGAGATACGTGTTTCTTTGAAAGTTATAAATTATGGCATAAACACTTAAAGAAACAGTTGTTACTAATTATTGATTCTATTTTTATTATTTCTGCAGTCTTTGATTTTGAAGTTTTATAATCTGAGTTCAAATTGCAGGTTTTATTGCAATTGCAGGAGAAGAGAAGCAATGATAATTCCTGTCATACTATACAGATGAAATACAAGGAAATGTAACAGCTAAACACCTGTGTGTTAAATATTACTTATGCTTTTTTTTTTCAAATACACAGGTTCCTTTAGTATTTGATTCAGGACAACAGTGCCCAGCATCTGCTGGACTTAGCTTTGTAACAGGGAGAAAAACACAGTGAAGCCTGTGCACAGCTAATGCCTGAACAATACCATGACCAGCAACAAAGGCAGATGATAAAAATTTCAGTGCCTCTAATTGACCAGAAGGGACACCGCTGAAAGATTTTGGTTAATATAGTAAACTGTCAGATCTACTAACTGAGAGATAAACCCTATTTTAAATGCTGGATAATAGAGCATATTTTGAAAAGGACTATCAAGGTTTCCACAGCTTTTGTAGCTCTATGGAATCTTATTTTCTCTATTTCACAAGCTTTCATAAACAGTACATAAATAGTTTGAAACATTGAGGACATGTATCTTCTCATTAACTTCTCTGTCTTCACTTTCTTATAATTCTGACTCCATGTGTTTAATATTCTCTTTGATAATGTTTCTCCTTCTGACTGACTGGTGCCTAAATATAGGAAAATCACAGTTGCAGGTTAAGACATTGCAGCTGTAATGCATTTGGACGAACAATGAAAAAGAGAAAAATCTTTTTGCAAGACACTGCAATTGTCTATGGTGAATAATGTGAGTGGATGAAAAGGCTCTGTCCCTCATTTAGCAACTACTTGAATACGGCCTTTGGATAGGGGATTCCAGAACAAACTACATCTGATGCCAGGAAGGAGAGACTTATAAAGCAGTTTTGAAGCAGAGGCTGGCTTTTGCACCCAACCACTTGCAGTACATAAGTGCAGTACATATCAATAAAGCAATCCATTCTGTCCAAAATGGCTGTGCAATTACAGTGTTGATTACCATCTGACATTTGGCAAATCACTATGCCTTTTCGATGTTTCCCTGTCAGCTCATTAACTGAACCCAATGATTCACTCCTCTTAGCTATGTAAATCCAATTCAAAAAACTGCAAGTCTGAGGGGCAGGTTAAAATTTGTGTGATGATAGCTATAGCCTCTGAGTCAAAATTTATCCCTTGAACTATTTTGTTTGTTTTACAGCAAATGAAAGTGAAACATTCTTTCAAATGCTTGGGAAAAAAATGCCTATGGCTTGCATTTGTGTGATGACAAACTACCTCTTCAGAGACCAACAGGAGCTGTTGCCTCTCCCCATATTCACAAAGGCAAATCAAGAGTCTGTAGCCTTTAAATTTTCCTAAAAGCAGTGCCTTGATCTGTCTAGGGTGTATGCTTGTCAACCTGAGGCCAGACTATGTCTGTTATGAGTTACTTTCCTTCTGTTGGGCTTTTAGGAAAAGCATGGAATGAACAGCAGTAGTCAAATGCTCATGGATCTTTTGCTGTGGTTATGATTCTGACACTGTTCCCCAAACCAAAGAATCATTAGTGTTGGTTATTGTTGGGTTCAAATGCCAGTATTAACCTTGCTCTGTCTCAGGACTGTCGATCTTGGCAACCAGGAAAACTTGAAAAATGTCTGCAGCCTCTTTTTTTGTCTGGGTGAGTTTGAACATGCACAGGTGTGAGGAGAGACAATGAAAAGAGCATCTGGCCAATAAAACAAATTTGGAGGTTTGAGATCCCAGGTGCAGCTGGCTATCAATCTACCTGACACGTTCACCAACACAAAACCACAAACTCTTGTCATATAACCTTTTCTGTCAGATGTCCCTTCTTTCTCTCTTTTTAGTTAATATCATGCACTCATCACTGCCTATTTTAAATAAATAAAAGGAAGTAGTGGAACATGTATTTACTTAGGAAAGAAAATATATCTAGTTTTAAGACTCACAACTGTATATACAAGAGAAAGTAGAAAGAAAATAAAGTCATAACTGCAAAGAGAAGCTGACACCCTTTTAACTGCAGCTGTGTGACTTTCTTCACCATGTTCTCCAGAGATTATTTACTCTGTTTTAACAAATCAATGAATAAAAAACATCCTTCTGTGCAGTACTGTGTTTTAAAATGTGGCTGAGAAGTATCTTAAGATATGCCTAGCAGTACATTTCTTTGACTTCACAATTTTTATGGACGTCAAGTTTTTCTGCAGGCTCCTGTTATTCTGATCTTCAAGAACATTCACAGAAGCAGCATTTTAACTCACTGGGATAGCTCACAAGCACGGACTAACATACTAATTTGATTCAATGCAATACAGCCACAAGTAACATCTTTGCAGAATTTTATAAATAAAGCAGAAAAAAAAAATCACAGGTGTTTGCATCTAACATAAAAGTAATCATGTTATCACATTAACACAGTTTTTGTAGAATACTTATGTTACTTTATCTATGTGTTTCCAGTGAAATCCAGTTCACTCCTTCATGGGACAGATACCTTGAACAGCAGAAAAAGGACTTGGTGACAGTGTACAGGAACCAGACTTTCTATCTGGCAGCAAATGTTACAAGTTTAACAGAAAATGTTGAACATAACTCTTATGAAAAAAAATTTTGTGGCAATCAAAATGAGATGTCAACGATCTGGAAATAAATTTTTAAAGTGAGGCTAAAACTAAATGGCTCCATTCTTGACTTGTTCAACACAAAGTTAATGGCACTTCTTTCACTTTCTTTTCTTCATGAGAAGTGATGTCAGTACTGAATACTTCTGTAAAATGTTGTTGTTTTAACAACTGATAACTTCAGGGTGGGGAAGCATGGTAAATTTCTGATCATCTCTGAACAGTTGGATCTGCACGTGAGAAGTAGCAGCTTGTGGGATGCCACGTAAGTCTATATCAGCTAAAAGAAGACTTTTGGTTTAGGTGTGGTTTGAAAAGAAGATTTGGTCCAGCTTTTATTTTACTAATTATTTTACTTAATTTTTAGTTTGTTCATGTTGATTTTCTACTCAGTCTTCTCCAATGTAATACTGAGTAGTTTTTAGGCCAAGGAAAGTCTTGTTAGCCAGTGCTGTAAAACAGCTACTGTTTTTCCTATGCAGGTGACCTGTATGTGTGCAGGGAAGCATTATAACATCCTTCATTATAAATCAACAGTGTCACACTGTTGTGTGAGCTGTGTCACCTTTCCACAAGCTCCAGCACACCAAAAGAAGCTGTATGGGTAGTTCAAGGATTTGTTAATGGACTAAAGCCCTTTTTATATAGTTCATTGGTTTGAACAGCTGGCCCTTTTCAGGAATTATATAATATAAGTAGTTGATATGACACACTGGCTTGTTTGTAATCCCTTTCTGGGAAGCAAATTGGTGGTCTCAAGTCAAAGGCCAGTTTGAAGGGCTGCAGTAACAAAATCCACCAGACCAACAGCAATATCCTGGCACCTGCAGCCAGGAAAGTTGCAAGCAGGCTTAGCGGCCCCACCTATTGAGTGAGGGCCCTGCTTTCCTGGTGAGCTGCTGCCAACGACGCTCTCCTGGGAGGTGCCCTTGCTGCAGGGCAGCACTGCCATAACAGGGCTGTCTGTAGGAAGGGGAAGTCCAAGAGTCTTCCAGGAAGGTGCTGTGGCAGCTGTCCCCTGGGAGACTGAGGGAGAACCAGGTGAAGTACCCCTGGGGTCAGTTTGGGTGGTGTGGGAAGCTGGAAGCGTCGGGAGCTGCTCTGCCTTGCTCTCATGAATGTTGATAGGAGAAGCAGAGAAACATCCCATGCCTGAAATATGGGGCTTCAGGGGAAGTTTGAGGGTTTGTTTTTTCCATAAAACTAACCTAGTGTTCACCCAGACAGGGCACCATTTATTTAACTTCTTCCCTGCTAAATGTTCACTTTTGCCCTTTTAAACTATTTCAGTTTTCTTTTGGTTTTTTTCTTTACCTTCTCAGTCAGAAGTTGTGCAAAATGAATGTATGACTGTTGCATGGCATTGAGAAAAATGCAGAGTTTTCTACTTCCCTTTGGTTCTAAACCATGTAGGAGGATTTTTTTGCATTCACGTCCTCCAGCAAACTTTTAATGTATGTAGTACTAATCCAAAAGGCTAGCTTGGAAAATTTCTGACTGAAAGGTAAAAATTCTAGAATGCTCTGTATAGCTGAAAGCAAAAGTTTTTAACAAAAATAGCTCAATAAACTTTATTCTCTACGTTGTGACCCTTGGAGGTTCAGCAGTAATGCAGTCCTCATATAGTACTCCATCCCATTCCTGGGCAACGTGGAGAAGGAATCATAGGTATAAGGTTACAGTTGTCTGCATATCTCATTTAAAACACCCACAAATGAATCCCTAGGATTATGACTGGGAATTAAAAAAAGTAAATACTTCTCATCTCTGTCTCTGCTGGAAATGGCATGTTCTTAAGCACTTAGTTTATCCTCCTGTTTATCATCCACTGCACTCTGAGTGCTGTGTGGATGTTACCTTCACATGGCAGAAGGAGAACAGGATCCTCCCGTCTGCCACAGAAACCTGTGCATGATCCCTCTTGTTTATGGGCTAGGTGTATGGAAGAGAAGTTGCAGCCTGGTTTCAGATGCCTTAAGGGAAAAACCTGGGATTTGAATCTAGAGCAGACATTCAGGAAAAATTGCATTTTAAGGATCTTGTTGCCAGGCAAAACTACTTGATTTAGAAATTGGAGTTTTAATGAGATTTGCTAGAGTATACTCAATGAACTAGCCTTCACAAAACAGGCAATAAAGTTCTTGGACTGCTTAACTGTAATATATCTCTTGTGAACTTATGGCTGCAACACTTATTGTACTCTTTATTAACTTAGAGGTAAGTGAGGAGTTTTTAGTAGGTTCTGTGGCTGCTTTTCCCCAGAATGCAGGTAAAATTTTATATTTGTCCCAAACAACATGTACCACCACAGTTTTCTGAATGCCTGACTCTTTTTTTCTGTCAAAGAATCATTATTTAAGTTGTTCCAGCCATGAATGGAGATGTTGACAATAAAACACTTTTCACTGAAAACTGTCTATCAAAGTGAATCCTACCTCCTTATACATTTATCCTGTAGTTTGTATAGACTAATGGGGGCTTAATTGGACCCAAATTCCTTAATGCAACTGGTATATCTCTAGGCTTTTTCAAAAAGTTGTTATTTGCAAACTAATAGTTCAAGCTATATTTCTAGAGTAAGAACTTCCTATTTCATTTTCTATGCTAATTGTGTGGCTAATATTCTAGGAGAAATATGACAATAACCATAGGACATGTTTGGTTTTTTGTATTCCTGCTACTGATATTGGAGTAAAAATCCCTGTGTACATGTTTGAACAAAAAAATGTGAGGAAGCTGCGCTTGATTTTTAACCTGTTGATTTGCCATGACTGGATGTTTCTAGGAGGCCAGATGAACAAGCTGGACCTGCTTTAGGAGAAATACACTTTTTAATTGATGTTTCCTGTGTTTTCTTGCACTCCAAATTCAAAAGGACAGTTTCCAAATTAGTACATGGAAGGAATATACTTACATGTTTCTTGTCAAAATGATTTCTTGAAGAAAGAGTTCCTTAGGCCATTGTAATCTCAAAACCACCCACAGAGAGAAGTAAAACCTTTGTGAAAGAAAGCAGTGCATCAGTGCTGAGTTAAAGAGAAAGGTCCTAAAAAGAAAATTAAAAAACTTAGTGCAAAATGCTACTAGCTCTTTTACCTTCAAAAGAAAATATCGTCCAAAATCAAGATGATTTCTTTGCATTCTGCTCATAGAAAATTACTTAAAATGCAAAGAAAAAGAAAAGAAGCTAGATTGGCAAATCATACAAAAGGTAATCCAAGACATGGAGAACAAAGATTCATCCCTTTTTTGTAGGCTGATTGATTTAGCTTCTGATGATTTGTATGAAAGACAATTGGAAGCATGACTTTCATCACTGCATTGTGCCTTTGATTTCTCTTCTCAACTGTTACTTGTTTATTTCTTCAAGCTATCATGACTCTGAGTCACTTGTGATGTGTGGAGCAACACAGCTGAGCTGACTGGAAATAGTTCCTAAGAGATTCCCTCTAGATGAAATCAGAATATATCTCTCCTGACCACAATGTTCTTTGTGTGGGATCAGCAGAAAACCTGCATTTTAGGGAATATGTTTTTTATACCATGTCGATTCCCACAGTGAGCCAGCTGAACAGACAGATCAGATTACTCCTGGGGAAATACTAGTTTCTATTGGTGTGGCCCTGTGGGATTTTCTGCTTAGCAAGGACCGTGATTTCTCTCCTTTCCTCCTTCCTCTGTATCATCATCCATCTTTCACTTCCTGCTCCTTTTCCCACTACAGCTTCTCCCCGTAGAGTGGTTGGCCTTTCTCTGCAAGCAGGATACCTGTCCTCTGCATGCCTCACTTCAAAAATTGCACCATGGCAAGTTGAGTATCTTTGTCCTAATTTCTTTGATACTCTGTGTTCTGAGTAAGGGGTGTCTATCACTGAACTTTTTAATAACTAGTTAATAAAACAACTGATTATGCATGCTTAATATAGAAAGGACACCAAATACAATATCAGGCAACTCTTCTGTTGGAAAGAAGTATAGAGCTGGCAACCCGCAGATTATTTCCTCCAGCAGGTAGGAGGATGATGGCTCATGTGGTACCAGGTCTGTTTTTCCCTCTGACAGCAGAGAACTGAAGTAATCCTTCCTACCTGATGTTTATTGATCCCTCCAAAGGCTGGCTGCTGGCAGTCAAGTCGTGCTTGTTACTACCAGCAATCCTGCCCGTGGACATGGTAACAGCAATCACAGAAGGACAATATAGGGCAATTTCAGATTCTAAATTTGCAAATCAGCAAAATATTTAAAGTTATGCTGGTAGTTAAAAACTAAAGGAAGTGAGGCAAACTAGGAACTACTGGAAAGGGAAAGTAGGTTTCTGATGGCAGCATGTGTAGAGTGTGAGAAATTTCCTTCTCTGCTCCTTCCTTCTTCTTTTGGAGGTGATTTCTGCCATAAAGACGTAGATATCTAGATTGGAAAGACTGGAGATGAGGGAAAAAAGGTGCTCCTCTGGGTGCTCTGGAAACAGCAGAGGTCTGACATCTGCTGGTAAGAGAGAGTTCTGTATCAACTTCTGGCTTTCTGCTCTGATTTTTGGCTATTTTAAAGAATTTTTTGACCCTTTTGATTGTTTAAATTCTGAATTTCATTTTTCTTTTGCAGATCCCACAGAATAAGTCGTGGGAGGTTTCTCACTTAGTAAAAGCTATCGATGCCTGGTAGCTAAAGAAGTAGCATTCTCAGGAGGGAGACCATTCCCCTGTAGAAAATACCCCAGATTTTTCCACCTAGAGCTGCCACCTCTCTGACTGAGGAGCACCTGGAGGTATCCTTCCTGACATCCTCTCTGCCATGTCCTTTGGGAGAGAGATGGTGCATCTCGTTGATAACTGCTTCATGAAAGCCACACTGAAGGGGGAATCTGCTTGGCTGGACTATAGTGGAGGAGATTTCTGTCTCCTTCCTCTCTTCCACTTAACGTCTGAGGGACAGTCATGCTCCAAAAAAACGAGAAGCATGTTCTTATGGGGGTAGCAGAGCCCACCCTTTTCACTGGGTAAGTGTGTGATCCTCGCAATGAGGTCTTAAAACAGATGTGAACATTTAATAGCAAGGGTTAGTAATGCATACTTAGCTCATGTAAGTGTTGCTATTAGAGATGGTCTAAAAAAAGTCGTCATATTTTTTGGTGCCCCTGTATGCAAAGGAATAGAAAACATCTGATCCAAACAAGAAAATCTGGATACTGTGTTTGCTACAGGATTCCTTAGCATCAACGAGGTCTAAATTCTGGAGTCAGACCCCTTCGTAATTTAACTTAAATTGCTATCCCTTTGAATGATGATAGATACAAGTTTATTCTGTAGTCTTTTTATGATAGTATTGTTAGTGGCAAGTTCAGAAACTAATAATTTTCCCAAAGCTTTTTAATAATTTCCTGATTTTTGGGAGAAGTGCCTTATTACTGCATACGTTAAAACATGAGAGGGCCTAGTATCTGAGAATGGATGTTTAATAGAAACAAAGCCAACACTGTGATCATCTCTTCTTTTCACTCTCTGAAAATTGGTGGCAGACAAATAGAGATAAAAAATTTAAATTATGAGACATGTTTTTCTGCATTTGGAAATATGGACTTCAACACATTGCTGGATGTCTGTAAGTAACGACAAAAAGTGGAATACAACCTGCCTATCTAAAAGGAAAAGTTGACAATGAAAATAAGGTAAAAATAAGCCAGATTATTATCACTTCAACAACAAGATTACTTGTTGTAATAAATGCACAATCATTCCTTTCCTTAAGAAAATAAAACTGGTTCTGAAACTTTTAACTGTGATTTTACCTCTTGGCTTGTAGAGCAAAACAATTCTCTTAAAATTATTAAACTTAAAAAGTCATAAGCTGAATATGTTGAAATCAGTGGGAAGCTTTCTTGATTTTAGTTGTGTACCAGTTTCTTTAATTTGACCCTCTTCTTTTTTTCTCCTTTTCCTTCATTCTGTTTTCAATATACATGTAGGAATAGAAATAGGAGGAAGTCTTAGGAGGTATATTATGGCTACCACATGTTTTCACATGCTCTACCTTCTTTCTGAAATATGAATTTCTGTTCACGTGCCTCATATAAAAAATAACATTGGGTTATGATACTTCTGACTTTGCATCTAAACAATAACATACAGATATTTGTGTCTTTCAGATCTTAATATATTGTCTCTAATAACAGAGAGGGATAGTTGACCGCATTTCAAAAACCAGTATTTGTGGTTTTGTACACAAAAAAGTACCTCTTGGCTTCTCACAGCAATGTAAAAATAGCTGATTCTCTGTATACAGACACGGAAACAGAAACACAGGAGTACTGAAGGATTTGTTAGAGGGATTTCTTTCCACACCTGGTCTAAAAACAAAATACTTCCTGAGTGAACACTCTGTTATAACCAAAATGTATAACTTCTCCCATTTTTTAATGCTGATGCTTCTGAACTGATGCACCAAAATCATCATCAGAGAACACTGCAATACATAGATCAAGGTCAGTGGTGAAGGCCTTGCCCCTTTGAAAAAATGATTCACCAAATGAAAGTGATTGGAATGAATTTTGACTTCTAATGCAGTATTTGAGAATGCATCTGAGCAGTTCTTTTTACGTATTTCTCACAAAATAACATAATTTCTCTCCTGTCTCACCCACCCCCAAACAATAACTTCGCAGACCAATGGGAGCAGTATACCACATTTAAGTATACGTATATCAGATTTAGTTATTCATTAGTAAGATAAATGCAGGGATGATATCTTTTGGTAGGATGTGCTGTCTGCTTTGTGTTTTTTCTGATGGCTGGGCTTTTTCTTTTATTGTTTCTGTTTCCTCAACTTTTATTTTTCATAATCACAAGAATAGCTGTTCTGTTTTCTCAGCTGAGAAGCAGACTTGCTTGTCTCAACTGCAAAACAGCAAACTGGGGGTAGGATGTTTCTTTCAGACTTAACATGGTCACTGTATTGAATGTGATTTCCTGTTGGCTGATCTCCTCCCCAGGCATGGGAATCTCTCTGGCTTGGCTGCAAAGACAGAATGCTGATGAGTGGCAGGGGTCTCAGAGCTGGGTCAGTGCTGGGGAACAGCAGCCCTTCACAAGCAGCCCCATAGCACCAGCAGCCACCAAGAGGAAGGAGGCCCATTCTGGGAAGACACCTCCAGCAACAGGAAGTCCATCTATTTGGAAGGCCTTTATA
Source organism: Picathartes gymnocephalus (assembly GCA_013390045.1). Taxonomy (NCBI): domain Eukaryota; kingdom Metazoa; phylum Chordata; class Aves; order Passeriformes; family Picathartidae; genus Picathartes; species Picathartes gymnocephalus. The sequence goes on from WEKY01021672.1 coordinate 21,599, forward strand.
CAGAAGGTTTTCCACAAAAGGCAGAAGAGACAAAGAAAATTGCTGATCCTTTGCCTGTGCCTCTGGGGTGAGAAGAGTCGTCAAGGCAAATGCACCTGCCCCATGTGCATGCAGCCAGTGCAATTTAAGCAGGTGTAAATCCAGAGTTGCTTGTACCATGGCAAGAGCAAAAAACAAACAAACAAACAAAAACTATAAGGTAGAAGTGGCAGGCCATTGGAAGACAAGAAAATCACTCCCTGGGACCTGGTTTTACAGATGGACTGTGAGATACCCAAACATGGATGGGCTGTCTGCCTGAGTGCCTAGTTTTTGTGCTTTGCTTGCAGGTAGTAGTGCTTATAAAGAGTGTGTAAAATAAGCCTTATTTCTTAGTATTTTTTTTAACTTAGAATATTGCAGTTTCTATCATCAGTGTTCTTCTTTAAGTACTCAAAAGAAATTAGTTAAATATTAGACAGAAACATGTTTATTTTCCCTTTTGTCAGTACACGTGCATCCCTGCTCTCTTGTGCTCTCTCTTCTTCTCTCTGTTTTGTGTTTACATCCTCCCAGACAGTTCTTGTGCTCACAGCTTTCTTTAACAGGACTGTTTTATTCTTCGTGAAATTGAGACTTATAAAAGAAATAAATCTTGCTATTGTCCTCTTGGGGTGCAGCTGTGCTAAACTGCAATCATGGGAGTTGAAACAGGTTTCCTCTCACAATAACACTTACATTTGTTTCCTGACACTCTTTCTTAATAACATGAGTGTCTTCAGCTGACCAAGGGGAACAAGAGCCCTCTGCTCAGCACTTCTGAAGCTAAAATAACACTTGTGCAGCACAGAACAGTTACTCTAATATTACAGTATCCTAAAAAAATTTTTTTGCATTGGCTAAAGATCCACTAGATCTCTAATTTCTGAGTAATACTACCATTTTCCCCTGTTCCTTCTCTGTCTGAACTTTCTCCTACTACTGAGACATGCTTTTGCATGAAGAACGAATTAATCCAGGCCTTATCACTTACCTTGCCTGCATCTCTTTTTCTTTTTCCTCAATGAGCACAAAAAAGTAGATCAAAACATCTGAGAAAGATGCAAAATAGAGCTTGTCAAGTCTCATGAGGATGGAAAAACATGATACTTCCAGCATATTGAGGCACTTCCTCTGACTTCTGCAAGTAAGAGTGAAATGTGAACCTTTGCATTTCAGATTTTCCACTTGTAAAAGTTATTAGAGGAGTAGAATGGTGTTAGCTGCATCTTCTCTGTATGTCTGGACCTCTAGATAAAACATTTGGCTAGATACTAGTCTGATTTTCATCAGTGATATATACACAAAAGTGATAATCTCACTTTGGAGGACAGATCCTAGAGATCGATATCTTAGTGGCTGACAAAAAGATGTCTCCTCCTCTTTTCCTTCTCCTGACATGAATAAATGATGTTTACAGAGCAGCCAAGATATTACAAATGTTGTTGAAAACAGGAAGGAGTGAGTTCTTCTCACTTTTATTTCAGAAGATGTTGCTATGGAAAACAATATCTGCTTTAGATAAGTGTGGAAAAACTGTACAGGAAACTAGTCTTTCTTTATATTAATATTTTTAACCAATAAATTATCTTTCTTTTTAAATAACAAGGACTTCCAAGCCCTTCAGGAAAACCTGCTTAAGTATATATAAACACAAAACTGCCTCATGTTGTGTTTGCATCTTCCATGTCTGCCCTGCAGCTGACACATCCCTCTGTATCTTTTAATGAAGATGAAAAACACTGCAAGACCTTATTATTATAACCTCTACTTTAACACAGGGGACAGCCTGGATCCGGTAGTAAGAAAGAAAACATGAGAAGATGCTTTTTCATTTTTTTTTCCTTTTTCCAGGGGAACAGGGTGATGAAAATGACAATCTGCAGGATGCAATGCCTGGGTAAACTGCTGGTGTGGAAGGAGCTGCCAATAGGAAGAACACCTGCAAAGGGCTCTGTACTATCTCATCCTCACTGTGTCTCTCTTATTATACACAAAGAGCACTTTTTGCAGTGTTTTCACAGACCTTTGCTGCATGTAATTCTTAAGGGCAACATAACAGATCCAGGCAGAGGGAGTGGGAAGACTGTCCCTCTGATGTCCGTGGCAGCATTTGCCTGCTCTAGGATATTCACAAGTGTTGCTATTTATTTCAGCATAGCTTTACATGGATTCCAAAGCCTGACTTCAGGAGACTTGGATGTTGATACACAAAATTTATCCTGCTCAAAAACAATAATCAACAGTGTTTTGAAGGGCTATGACATACTGGAGAAAAATGCCTGGCACTGGAAATCCTATGGCCTGACTTCGACTCTTTATAAAGCTTACTATGAGGTCTTGGGAAAGATGTCTAATGTACACTTAATTTGTGTCAAGTTCTTCAGCATGAATAATTATTTTTAACATCTGTGAACTTCTATGAGATCTACAGTGGCAAAGCACTAGGGAAGCTTGATCTATAACCCTATTCAGAGCCCTCCCGCCAGTCATCCACATGTTTCTGGCATGAGTCACTCCTAGCTTTGTCCTTCTTCTACCAGCCTTAAGCAAAGCTGTGTGCATGCATTTTGCCTGAGGTTGAATTGTTTGTGAAAGGTTGAGGAGAACAAAGTATAGCTACCCTATACTTTGTTGAAATGTGAGATGAGAGGAAGGAGGAAGAGTCCTAAACAAACAAAAATGAGCGAATGAGTCCTGAGGTTTTTATGTGAACATCTGGTAGTACCAAAGCCACATGAGGCCAAAGGCTGAATTTCTGATTCTAAGAAAGGACTTAATGAGTATAATAACCATTACTGATAGTATCAATGAAAGATTGCTGGGATTTAGCAAAAATGAACATTTGAAAGCCATCATTTTAGTAGTTCTGACCATAGCAACATTTTCAATCATGATTTGCCAACTTTCCAGCAGAAGTTCACATGCTTTGTTCTTGTCTGGATAGCTGATTAGTCTCCTTATTAAAAATACACAAAGTTAAAACTTCTGTCAATTGTTACTCAAAGCCCCTTGCTGCTATTTTAACTTTCTCCCTGACCTTTACCAAAACATAAGCACAAGGTCACTTATATTACAATTACCCGAATAAAGGTAAGAAGGTGTTTGTGGGTTTACAGGAAGGTTTGAATCTTTAATTGATTATTCAATTACTTGTTAATTAATGATTACTTCATGATAGAGAGTTTGCTTTCTATACCTATGATATACAAAGGAAATGTCTCATTTTAGCATGAAGGTGATGTAATACTTTCCCTTCAAACCAGAGAAAAACAGCTTATCTGATTTGGACTTAAATTGAAAACAACAAAAAAAATTAGTCTAAGAGTCAAATCCTGCCCTTGAATGCAAGCACAACCCCCAAAGTCATTTGGAGACCAATGCCTGTATCTAAAAATAGAATATAGGCCGCAGTTTTGGTTCAAAGTTGCTATGCCACATATTAAGGTGCTATTATAGGTTAAACCAATGATGATCTCCTTCCTCAGCACTGATTTAAAAGGCTGAAACCACCCCCTCCCCCCGAAATTTATATGGAAAATTGTGTATTCTGAGCAGTACAGTAGATTTGGACTTAGTAAATCAAACTTGAAAGAAGGTATTTCTTATGCCAGTTACAGCATATTTAATAGGAAATAATTCTCTGATTAGAGAAATAGAGAGAGAGAAATTATCACATTAGTACTAATACAAACAGATTGCCTGAACACTCTAAAAACTGTCTTTGTGGGTTTTCCCTGTTTATGCATTCATCCTGCAAAGTGTCAATATAAATGATGCCTCCTTAATTTGAACCTATCTGTCTGGATTGATAGCCACCATCAGCTCTTTGGATGACAATACATTTTGTGTCAGGGCATTTTCCAAAAAACAAATAAGCCAAAACAAAATATTAAAAGGTACCTTTCTTTTTGGTGCTTATGCTGAAAAAAGATGGATGACAGTGAAATATTTCCAGAGAACTCTGATGAGTATGTTGCCAACATTTTTCTGAAACAAAAATGTAGACTCTAGTGTTGTTTCCTTCTTAAAACAGTATCTTCCTTCTACAGCTTTTCTATGACTGCAAAATGGAGCTCCAAGGATAGAAAATATTTACTGTCTGCTTTATTTTTTTTTTGCATATGTACACTGGCAACTTAGTTGAAAGGCAATATAAGTAAAATATATAGTGGCAGGAGAAAAATTAATTTTCTGAATTTCTTCTTTTAGCTGTGTAACAATACAGTTAAAAAACACTAATAGGATATATATGTTAACAATGGGTAGCATATGGATAATCTGATATAAGAGTAAGTAAGCAGCTTCACAGACTGAATTTTTCTGTGGATTTATACTGGTTTGACTAAAGGTGAAAGTTTCTTAAGTATTGCATGTATATTTGAGGCATGTTTATTTGATACAGTGTAGTAAGTATGGCTGTCTTGGAAACAGTTTGGACAGAATTACAGGGTTTCTTAGTAAATGATGTCAGTAGGCCACATTTTGGGTCAGAATGCATCTTTCATGGACAAAATTCTGGAACTGAGAACTTCACTTTTGCCAATGTGCTTCTCCAGTAGATTTCCTACCTCCCAACCATATACAGGGTATAATTTTATGTGATCTATTGCATTTGTTTCATATTCAGCAGCTTTGGAACAAGATAATAAACAGAAACGAAAAAAACCCAACCACCCAACCCAAAATCCCCAAAAATACATGGCCCCAAAGAATCAACACACAAACGTTCTTTCAACACCAGCTTATGGGAATTCTGTTACCCTTAGCAAAAAGCCACTGCACAGCAAAAATTTTCCACTGTTTGCAATAATGCTGCTAATCATACTACCTATGGGCATTATGGGCATATAAACTGATTAAATGACCGGCATTTAACATGACACTTGTGTTCTTTGCAGCTGCTCAATGGTATATACACAGACAAAAAGATACAGACACAGATACATACTTAGATATTATTGACAGCTGGAGAGGGGCTGTCCACAGCAAGTTAACCCCACACTAGCTAAATGAATGCAATGCTTAAGTTTATATCAGGTTTTCTTCCCACTACACAAAAACAGAGATTGAAGGATGTTTATTTGTCTATTGACTGTTTTTGTTGAGGCCAAACATAGAACACAAGAAGGTGATGAGGAGTAGTCAGCATTCATTCACTAAAGTAGGCTAGAACAACCTGATTGTCTTGTATAATGAAACAACAATCAGTATGGCTGAAGAAAGAGAAGTGAATATTATTTACCTTGACTTTAATAATGCTTTAGACGCTGTCTCTCACAACATCCTCATAGACAAACTCAGAAAGTGTGAGTTAAATGACTGGACAATGAGATGGATTGAGAACCGGCTGAACAGCAGATCCCAGAGGGTTGTAATGAGTGGCACAGAGTCTAGTTGTCTCTAGTGATGTCCCCCAGGGGTCAGTACTGGGCCCAGTGTTGTTTAACCTGTTTATCAGTGATTTGGACAAAGGGACAGATGCCTCCTCAGCAGGTCACTGATGACACAAAGCGGGGAGCAGTGGCCAATACCCCAGAGTGCAGCCCTTCAAAAAGGTCTCAACAGAGTGGAGAGATGGGCAGAGAGGAACCTTCTGAAATTCCTCAGAGGCAAATGCAGGGTTCTGAACTAGAAAGGAATAACCCCAGGCACCAGCGCAGGCTGGGGGCTGATCTGCTGGAAAGCAGCTCTGTGGAGAAGGCCCTGGGGCTCCTGGTGGACAACAAGCTGTCCATGAGCCAGCAGAGTGCCCTGG
>WEKY01021672.1:27949-39787 GCA_013390045.1 Picathartes gymnocephalus
GGGAGGTTGGATCAGATGACCCACTGTGGTCCCTCCCTTCCCCCTTCCCCCTTCCCCCTTTCCCTTCCCCCTTCCCCTTCCCCTTCCTTTCTCTTCCATCTCAGTCTTTTGAAAAAGCTTTTTTCTTAGTGAATAATTTAATGCAAAACCCTATTTGAATTAGAAAGGAGAGACTGCAGCCAAAACTATTACTCAAAGCTACCACCTGGACTGTGATGCAAACCTAGCCCCCTGTTACCTGCAATCCAAATAGGCAACTGTGTGAAGGAAGCAAGCTTAGAAAGGAAAAGTGACTTTTCCACTGATGGTCGGAGCAAAGTCCTAGCCCCTAGACTTCCAAGAGAACAGTCGTATTCCTGATGACCTCTGCCTGGCCAAAAACCACCTTAATTTTCTGCCAAATTTGAAGCTAGAATGGATATGTCTGAGACAACACACAATCTGTATGTTTAACAGCAGTAAAACTTAGTATACGCCATCTCATATTACTAATGTATATGTTTCCTTGCACAGTGTTAGAACAGTGATTCTCAAGCCCTTCTTGATTAGGCAGGCACTGAACCCTCCATCCTACTGCTGACCAGCTGTTGAGGAGGAACTGAAGTGGTTCAAACACTGTTAAGCAGATAAACACTGTAAATCCTCATGTGGGACAACACGATTACATGCATAATCTTGTACTGAAGTTACTTGTTTCTGGATCCCAAACACTGCCATGATTGCAAACCGTACTGTTCTTGTTCTTTATTTTAGGTAGCCATCACTTGTCCACCAGACAAGGAGATGGCTCTTTGTGCTAGCCAATGTATAAATTTTCTACAAGCTTACTTAAGAAACTTAAAAAACATTTCTAAAATTTGTATATACTCTCACTTCTCACTGGCACAGGTTTCTCAGAAAGGTGGTGGAATCTTCTTCCTTGGAGATCTTCAGAAGCTCTCTGTATATGGACCTGGAAACCTGCTGTAGATAGCCCTGTTTGAGTATCAAGGTTGGACTTCCAGTGGTCCCTTCCAACCTTAGCCATTCTGTGATTCTCTGAAACTTTCTGAGAACAGAAATTAGATTTGTCCTTCCTGAGAAGCATATGATACACAAAAGCAAGACAGACAAGAAGGCAAGGCAGAAAAAAGGTGAAGAACCCATTTCATTTTGCTTGTGTTTACAGAATAATGATTCATTTAAGATGGCTACACAACACCCAAGCAATTCTAAGATGTGAACTTGGATTTTGCGAAATGTTGTGACAGAGATCAGTCTGATTCTGTTTTTCTGAGCTACAGCATTTTTTTTCTGTCAAAGCAGAAGTTTTACCATTTAACTTGCAGTTTTGGTTTCCTACCCAAATTCATCTCTGCCTATGTGACCAAGAAAATATTTGACCTCACAAGATGCTGGACTCTTTACCAGCCACTGAAACTGAAACTGAATTCAGCAGTGGTATGAACATTAATGAATGGGGAAAAGCTCTTAACTGTCTCACAGAACCAATCTAAATGATTAAAACCAAATAACTATACAATACTTAAAATCAAATAACTTTGAGATCCTAATTTTTCATTTCTTCTGCTGCAATTGTTTTAGCTGAATTTGGACATTAAATAAGTGATTCATGTGAAGTAGTAATTTCTTTTACAGGAGGTGAAGAATAACAAGGACACCAACAGTAGCTGAAAAATTAGAACTGGAATCTGGAAACCATAAAATGTGGTGTTTGTATAAACCTGATGGGAACAGATCCTTTAATCAGAAGTGGAGCATGAAGAATTCTGTTGGAAGTAGACACAAGGAAGCTATGTTTAAAACTATGCTTGAATACTCCTGAAAATTTTTCCCTGAAGCAGATTTTGAAAGGAAGAGGAGGAAATGACAAGTGATTCCATATGACTTTTTTTGGAAATGACTTTTTTTTCCAAGATCATCTCTGCTGAAATTAATTTCCCTTAATGGAGCTGACCCAACTACTGTTCTATATTAAAAAGCCAGGTGTTCTGCTTGGTCTGTTTTGAATAAATGGCAGAGTGTATCTAAAACACAATTTTTCATTTTTACTTTGTCATATTTATTTGGCCTGTTTCTGTTTTAAATTGATGACTTGGCTAATCTAGAATAAAAAGGCGTACACTAAGCACTCTGAGCTCTTGTTTGCTTTAATTAGAATTTTAACATGATGTTATCTTTCCAAGTAAAAGTTGATGTTTATAGCATTTGAAATATAGTCATGAGCAAGAAAAGGACAGACTCTTATTGGCCAAAGAAGCTAGTCAGGATTTCTTAAATGAAATAACTGCACAATATGAAGTGCAGTTTCTGAAAAATAACATTGCATCAGGAAGTTTTCCATTTGTCTCAGATATGACACGTTAATATTTCACATAAGGTCAGCCCAAATGGCTTTGAAATATTTTGTTTTGTTCAAACAACTCCAAATATTTCTTTCCAATTAAGTAAATTAGGATGAATTCCCCTGCTGTGGCAAGCTGCTGCTAGGGAATATCACTCTGTTCAGCTCTCCTGATGCAGTGTTGTCCTTCCCCCAGCTAACAGCCCACTGCTCTCTGACTGCAGACTTCATGGGAGATGTAAGCTGGCCTGTAAGTGTAACATGAGGGGGTTCGGGAGGAGAAAGGAATGACATGAGCCCTCGGTGTGCAAGCAGAAGAAGAGAGTAAGAGTTATTTATTTCCCGGGAATCTCTTTTTATAAGGGGCAATTCAAAAGCTCCCGGCTTGGTTCCTGATTGGCTTGGGTTATAGCCCAGTGTTGTGGTGTGTTTTACATTTTTTATATGTTATGATATGTTTTTACAAGCCATAATGGTTTGTTCCTGTTCCCTCCCACTTTAATGGTTTCTCCCTCATGTCAATCCCCAGTTCTCCTCCCGCAAGCAGTGGTCACTCCCTTTATTTCCCAGGTGAATCTCACCTGATCCCTTCCCTTTCTTCTGGAAAATTCTGTTCTCCTCGGCTGCCTACTGTCCCATTCAGATGTGTCCCTCCCCCTCCTGCTCCCTATTGGTTACATTTCATGCTTGTTAATGCCCGGTTACACCCCTAATCGACTCCTATTGGACCCACTCCCTGCTCCTCCCCCGACCTAGCCCTCCCTTAAAAACCCTTGCACATCCCTGGTTCGGAGCTCTTGGGCTTTACCTCTAGAGAGTGCTCTTGGGCATTTCGTCCATGGGTGGTCAAGGGTCCTGGCAGCCTGGTGTCCACTCTTCAGCCAATAAACGTGGTTGGAACCTGATACCGGCTGCCTCTCCTTGCTACCTTCGTCTCTACCGGCGCCTGATACATCGTTGCCTGTCTGCTGCAGAGGCACAGCCTGCCTCCTCCGGGCACAGTGCCTAGGGAGAGCTGCTGCCTGCAGTCTCCCCCAGAGAATCCACTCCCCGTCTGTGGGGCTTCGGCATCCAGGCAGCCGAGGCTTTTCTGCGTGACAGCCTGGGCAGTCCCTTGGCCAGTGATGTGTGCTGTATCCCATTGGTAGAGGTCTTTGACAGACAGCTTAGCCAGTACACAGGCAAACTGATATGCTGCAACAGTACGGACTTTTGGGAGAATCTAACAAGCCACAACTCATGTGGTCAATGATGCAACACGTCTACCCCATGAGCATCTGCATGAGTCTCTGAGTGTGTGAGTAAATGTTCAAATAAGAACAGTATGAGGTAAATATATTTTGCATTAGCAGGACTCCTGCATTTCTACAGCAACATGTACACTGACATGGCTTGCAGAAACAGAGAGGCAATGTCTGAACTAATTGTGTCACACTGCCTGATGCTGATTAGGTAGTGCTGCACTCTTGCTAAAATAACTGCTGTAGTAATTTCAGTGCAGCTTTCTTTAAGGAAAGTTGGATATAAACTGCTACCACTGAGGACACTTTCTAGTGTTTTTGAACAAAAAAGGATTATTTCTCTAAAATCAAATTTATGCTGACCACTTAATAGGTCTATTTTGATGTTATTCAGATGAGCAGTAGAAAAACAGAAGCGTTTGACTTTCATCACTGTATAACATAAAATCCACACTTTTTCAGTGTAATATGGTCCTGGATTCCTGCTGTGGCAAAAGAAGTAGGAAGTTAATCTAGGTGAGAAAATACATAGGAAAAAGTAGGAAATTACTCTAGATGGTTGTCTGTATAGTAACAAATCTAGAGGCTAGTACAGGACATTGTAGGTTTAATCAAATTTTCCAAGCTGCCACTTTTGCAAGATATTTCTCAGAGAGTTGGAAGATGTCCATGGACTTCTCTGAACAAAGAAAACAGGTGTGTAACCCCCCCTGTATCTAAACACCAAAAATATTTTTCTGGTGGTTCAGGAGAGGAGTAAATATTTGCTGTGATGGGTTGACATCTGCTTCTCCATGGTCTTCACCCAGGGTAGCCTCTGCTCCACCATCTGGACCATGCCCTCACTCTCCTTCTGCACTGACCTTGGTGTCTGCATGGCTGTTTCTGTCACATATTTCTCACTCACCTCTCTAAAAACTAGTATGAGATGCTTTTTACCCTTTCTTACATATATTTTACCAGAGGCCCTACCAGCTGGACTGATGGACTGCTTACCTCTGGCCAGCGAGAGTGCCATTTTAGCACTGACTGGAACAATCTATGTTGGGCATGGGACAGTCCCTGACTTCTTCTCTTGAAAACCACCCCCAAATTCCCTGCCACCAACCCTTGGCAACACTTTAGCATAGCTCATTTGGTAGAGAGGCTCTTCCTTTTTTCATGTTGGCTGTAGTGGTGAAGACCCATAATCCTCCTAGAGCACGAAATCCCTTGACTACACATGAGAATTTCTCTTTAGACCCAAAGGATGCTAGTCTCCTACACCTCAGGTCATACTTCCTTTCCTCCCCATGTGAAACTGCTGGAACTCGTGCTGGGACTCCCTGGTTCTCCATGTCATGACCCATGTTGTGTGTCCAAGCCCTACAGCTGTGACTAGCACCATGCATTGTTTATTCCAAGTAGCAGAAGTGACAAGATGCATGATCTGTGTTTTGAGTGGCATGTACAGATTAGATGGCATAGTTTTGAGATACTGTAAGGATAAAGGAATTCAGTGAGTGCTTAGCTTTTTCAGGTAGAGAAGACAGATCCAGAAAGTGTGAGGGAAGGTATTTCCCACAGCATTACAACAGTCTGACAATGAGATCTCACATCTTGAAATAAGGACACTTTCTACTGTTCCTGTGGTTCACACTTTTTAGAAACTACCCAGCCCTGTTTTCTGGGCAAGTTTTGTTTGAGAAAGAGAGAAGCTCATTCAGTGGGATGACATGGATAAGTAGCTCACTGCTACCTGCCCATTCCCACAGCACTAGAAGCCTAACAATACTGCACTGGGCTGCAGAGCACTGCCTGAAAGGGAGACTTCCTTGTGAGAGCAAACCTATTATGGAGTGACTACATCAGTGGGCAAGGGAAAACCCATGAATATCATCCATCTAGATTTCTGTATGGCCTTTGACACGGTTTTCCATAATACCCTCCTCCCTAAATTGAGGAGATACGGATTTGATGGGCAGTCTATTCATTAGATGAGGAATTGGTTGGATGGCTGCATCTAGAAGTCAGTGGCTCAATGGATGGAGATTAGTGATAAGTGGGGTCCCTCAGGGGTTTGTATTGTGAATAGTGTTGTTTAATGTCTTCATCAATGACACAGACAAAGGGTTCAAGTGGACTCATAGCAATTTTGCAGATGACATCAAGCAGAATGGTGCAGTTGACATTCCTGGGGACAGGAGGCCATCCATAGGGACCTGGACAAGCTAAAGAAATGAGCCCATGAGAATCTCTTGAGATTTATCAAGGCCAAGTGTAAAGTGCTGCACCTGGGTTGGGGTGACAGCAGACACAAATACAGATTGGGAGAAGAACTCATTGACAGCAGCTCTGCAAAAACAGACATGGGTGTGCTGGTGAGAGAAAAGTTGGACATGACCTGACAATGTACACCTTCAACCCTGAAAGCCAATTGTATCCTGGGCTGCATCGAAAGAGCAGTGGCCAGCAGGCTGAGTTATTCTGCCTTTCTGATGCACTGTGATGAGACCTATTCTGAGTGCTTGTCCAGCTCCAGGGTCCTCCGTGCAGGAAAGACACAAACCTGTTAGAGCAGGTTCAGAGCAGAGCCACCAAGAAGATTGAGGCCTGGAGCACTTTTCCTATGAAGACAGACTGAGAGAGCTTGAGTTGCTCATCCAGGGGAAGAGAGAGCTCCCGGGAGACCTCATTGCAGCCTGTCAACTGAAAGGGGCCTACAAGTAATATGGGGATGACACTGTTATAAATACATATTATATTATCGGCTTTTCACAAATATTAAGATGAATGCTATATGTATAATGTTAAAATAACTTTGCTGTAAGGATATAGTTTTTATTTCTGTTAACAAAACTTAGACATAGTAGTGAGATTTCTGATATAGTTATGCTTGAACTGTCTGCTTGGTTGGGATAACATCCAGTGAACATATGATGAAGACCCTGCTACTGACATGCCAACTATCAACACCTACTGTCTGTGGAAAGTATGGACCAAAGCCCAAACTGCAGGTGATAATGAGAATGGATTAAAACCACAGCCAAGAAACACACACGCTCTAAAAAGGTGGACCCAAGGAGGGGCCATGCTAAACAATTCCTGTAATATGTAAACTACTTTGTGGAAGTCTGAATATGCATAATGCTTTATGAATATGCAATTGGCTGATGCAACAGAAAAGGTATTTAAAGAAGGTCTCCAAAAATAGTAAGGTGTGCTCTTGGCTGAATGCCAAGCACCTGGCTGTTAAACTTTGCTTTATTATCTTTGTCTCCTATTGTCCTTTATTAAACCTTTAAAATGTTACAGGAGAGTGGAGCTCGTTTTTCACAAAACTTTTAGCGGAATCTGTTGCGACAGGACGAGTGGTGATAGTTTTAAAGTGGGTCAATTTACACTAGATATAAGAAGTTTTTACGATGGGGATGATAAAACACTGACACAAGTTGTCCAGAGAGCTAGTAGATACCCCATGCCTGGCAACATTCAAAGTCAGGTTGGGCAGAGGTCTTACCAACTTGATGTAGTTGAAAATGTCCCTACTAACAGTAGAAGTGTTGGACTTGATGATCTCTGGAGGTCCATTCCAACATAAACAATTCTATGATTCTGTGAGTTATCTGTCTACCTATACACACATCCTGACAGTGCATTGGTAAAATTAAGGGTATATTAAATCAGGTATTTTTCAGGTAATGTTCTTTCTTGATATTATGTCATAGTAAATCAAAGGGCCTAGGTTTGTTGAGATCATATCCATGGATGCCAGCATGCATAAAGAAGATTGCAGTGCCAAATCCTATTTAACATTTCTAAAAGATGGGAGGGTATTGGGGCTTAGGATTTTTCCCTTTGCTTCTTTCTGTCATGGAATTTAGTCCCATCTGTCGCTAAGAAACCATAACGATTGGTACTCAGGAGAAACAAAAGAAGCTGTCAAGCTCAGGAGAGGAGGGCACCTGGCTGCACTTCTCTGTCTGAAGAGTCTCTCTTGGAGGCACAGAGATACTGCGAGATTTGGGCTGCGGGAAGGGATTGGGCACAGGTCCTAGCTCTCTTGGCTTTGGAGGGGAAAGAGGCTGCAGTCGGTGTACGGAAAATTCACCACCACTGCAGAGTTCCGTATCCTGCTGTTTGCTTCTATGGTGAGTGGAGCTGTGCTTGTAAGAGAGGCCACTGCACTGGGACCTTATTAACACCCTACCTCACTAAACGAAGGACCTTCACCAACTGCTCTGGTGCCACATGGAAAGCCCCGGGTTCCCCAGGCCCCTTCCCCCTCCCAGGGAGCCTCTCCCTGCTGCGTTAGGGAGCCAGGCTGCCACTGCCCTGTTCCCACTGTTCCTCTGCCACAGCTCCGGGTCTTTGCCACACTGTAGCTTTGGACCCCCTGCCCTGCCAGGACACTCCGTGGTTCCAGCTACACCTGCAGAGTTTCTGCTGCCTGTTGCTTGCTGCCCTGGGTTATCCCGCCCTGCCGTTCCAGCCGCTGCTCCGAGGTTCCTGCTGCAGCCCCTTCCGTCCTTCCAGCTCTCCGCCATTTCTGCGTGAGGGAGGCGGGGCCGGGCTCGCGCCACAGCGCCCCCTGCAGGCGCGGGGAGTCACCGCACCCGCCCTGCCCGCCGGGAGCCACCAGCGCCCCCTGCTGGCTGTGACCGTAACTGCACCAACGGGAAAGGGCTCGAGGAGCGGGGAGAGACTTCATCGGCTTTGCGGCTCTCGGTGCTGTCGGTGCTGTTAGCACTGCTGTGGTGTGTTTGCCTCCTTATACACACACACACTGGGAAAGAACTGCTATTCCTTTTCCCCTATCTTTGCTTGTTGTTGTTAGCACTGCTGTTGTGTGTTTGCCTCCTTATACGCACACACACTGGTAAAGAACTGCTATTCCTTTTCCCCTATCTTTGCTTGTTGTTGTTAGCACTGCTGTTGTGTGTTTGCCTCCTTATACATACACACACTGGTAAAGAACTGCTATTCCTTTTCCGTATCTTTGCCTGAAAGCACCTTAATTTCAAAGTTTTAATAATTCAGAGGGAAGGGGGTCATATTTTCCATTCCAAGGGAGGCTCCTTCTTTCCTTAGATAACAGCTGTCTTTCAAACCAAGGCAGAGGGCATCAACACTCTTAATAAGGAAAACACTGGGCAATGAGAGGTGATTTCTTACCTTGGCTTACTCAGTTGATATCTCTGGTGAATTCAGGTCATGCCATTTACTTTATTGTGTTTGTCAGTCCCCTGATTTCCCATCTGTTTGTGTTTCTTTTTAAACACTTATTTCAATCATTGTTTGTGCTGTGCTGGAGACTGAACTTCAGAACAGAAAAATTATTTGTAAGGAATGGGCAAGTGTTATATTTGTAAAAAAGTGTATTTAATAATTCCTAATATTTATCAGTTCACAGCTGTTCACTTTCACATACTTAGAAGCTAGTTGCCATGAATTAGCTATCACAAAGCAGAAATTCACTTTGCATTGCCATTTTACAAAACTGTAGGTTACCATTTATAAAGAGAAAATAAATTCAAATCTATATAGGTGAAACCCATCTCAGTAGCCTTTGGAGCCCTGTAACAGAAACACAGGACACACAGAGAGCTTTGGTGTCTGCATTACCAGAAGTCAAATAATGACCATTTAGTGGGATCTATCATATTACAGGAAAACACCCCGTGGTAACTCGAACCCCTCCAGTCATTAAAACAAAATTCCTTGAAATATTAGTCCATTTTTATTGTTTATGTGTTGACTTAACTCAGATTAGAAGGTCAGACTGCCCAGATTGCTTTTCAGTTCTGTCTTAGTGAAAGATAAATAGTTTAATTTTCTCACTAATATTTTCAGTTGCATGACCTGATGGAATAGCAGCAGGCTGTCCAACTCTCTCCGTAGCACTGCCTCTATGTTATATTAATTTCCTGGCCATTTCCTGGCCACCATTTACTATGTCACTTAACTCTCTTTCCTCTTCAGTTTCACAGGCATAGTATTATTTAAATGGAGGATTGTCATAACTTTTTTTGGCTAAATGGTGGGTGATAGTGGATCTTTCCCATCCCCCAATTACAGCAGTGATACCAGGAATGCTAGGTTATGTTCAGGGACTGTCATTTCAGCTGTAAATACCTTTTGCAAGTCAGGCAGTTCAAGGACTACTAGGATAAAGAGGAAGAGCTTGGATTTCTACTGCACTGTAGCAAAAAATCTTTGGGTTTTTTTGTATCTATCTGAGGCATTTCTGTAGTGCTTCATTCTGCTACGTACAATATACATGGCACAGAGAAACTGCATGTATTAATATCACAGAAGCAGGCCTTTTAGTTATACACGGCCATAAAACACTGGCATGGTTGCAGAGACTTAATTTCTGGTATAAATAACATGCACTAGAGAGTTTGGCTAAAGACATGTTAATTTCTTAGCAATAACAATCCCCTTGAAGATATGACCACAGCAGAAAATGTAATGTAAGAAGGCTGTCATATGTCTTGTCATTTACCTCAGTATAACAAAGCCTTTTCCTTTTTTTTCATGTGTTGTATGCAGTGTTTTTATTCAGGGTTTGCTAGGTTCTTTGGACAGATACCAGTTTTACTAGCCCACACTACTGCAGCTGTACACCAGTGTTTTGTGGGGCTACCTACGGTGACCACTCAGAATGTTTGGGCTTAACAAGGTCTTTTGTGCCTGTAAAATTGCATTGTATATTTCAAGGTATCTCTTTTCCTGTATGCTTCTTAGATGGCAAAGGATGAATTAAAAAAAGAACAGCTGAAAAGTGAAAGAATCAAATACAAAACCATCTTTTCTCACCTAGAAAAATGTTTGCAAGAAAGAAGAAATTTATTTCTAGGCTGATGTGATGTTCACACCATGTTTGCTTGGAAACATCTTGCTCTTTCAATGGCATGCTTTGGTTGGTAAACAACCATTAAAATTCTGAGCAGATCTGCATAGCTTGCAGGAAAACCTCTCAAAACAGCTGCAGCCTCCTTTCAACAGATGGGAATTAATAATAGCCTTTGTTCTCCAGGCTCTTCCATTTTTATCCACAAAATGGGGTGAAAGTTGCTTTTCCTAGATCGCTGGTGGCCACAGGAACGTGACCACTCCTGGAGTGGAAGCTGTGGGTTGTGGATGAGCACGGAAGGGTGTCCATGGCACCAGCCTCTCTTTCCCCTCCCCCTTGCTGGCCTCTGCAGAAAACAACGCTGAATCCAGCTGATACAGTGAGATACAGATCCGGTCTCACACCTCACTTCCTTTTGTCTCTCCTTTCAGTGTGGACAAACCCACTGAGGATGCTTTTGGTGCCTGCTGTGTCTCCAGAGATGTGTGTTTGGGACTGAGGGTACAGCTTGATGCGTGGCAGAAGTGCCACAGCAGACTTGGGGATTTTCAGCAATGACGATGGTGCATCACCAGAATGGATGAAAGGCTCACCTCTGCTGGCAGAGAGAAGGTGACAAGTGGTGTGAGGCATTCCTGAACCCTGGGCATGGGGTCAACCCCTGGCCTCTATAAGTGCCTTCATTGATGAGGGGTGTGGGTCTGGGCCACTGGGTGAGTGTAACTTCGTTTCTCTTTATTGCCCCAGAATGTATTGGTTTGACAGCCAGAGTTACAAATTTCTGCTAAAACGTCTCGCCGGGCCCTTTACCCTATGCTTGATAATGCTGCACTGGAACTTTTGTCTCGTGTTGTGGAGAAATTGTCAGGTACGTCTCTTGCTTCCCAAAAGTCCTTTCCATAAGGCCTAGTCTTATGGCCTTGCATAAGGCCGAAGTCTCAAACACCTGGAATCACCCCCATCCATCCCTGCTGCCTGTACCGTCGTGCCCTGGACTTTTACAGTCCTTGGGACCCGAGCATGGTAGAAGCCGAGAGCCCCTCTCAGATGCCTCCAGGCAGCGCTGCCCCTCAAGACCACGCGGCATCGAAGACAAGAGGGAAGTATGTGAGATGCAGAAACAAAACGTTCTTGGCTCCCCGAGGAAGTGAGAACCTGCCAAAAATCCCTGGGAGACCACAGCATGCTGCAAAATCTTCCGTTCAGTGGCATTTTCCCACCCTCTCTCTCTGTACGAGAGGATAAACAAGCGCGGCTCGAAGAAGGCTGGGGCGAGATGAGGCTTCGAAGGGTCTCCTGCCGGCGGAGCGGGGGCACAGAGGGGTAGGGGAGTGTCCCTCAGCAGCAGAGCCCGCAGCGCCCGCAGTCTTGCCACTTCCGCAGAGCCCGCAAGGCCCGCAGAGCCCGCAGCCCCG
>WEKY01021672.1:40345-60421 GCA_013390045.1 Picathartes gymnocephalus
CCGCCGGTGCCGGGCGCGGGCGCGCGGCGTCCCGGGCTCCCGCCGCTCCCGCGGGTCCCCGCTCCCGAGCCAGCCCTGCTGCCACCGGCGCCCTGTCGGGTAACCGGCTCAGCCAATTGCCCTGTCGCGACTTGTTAGGGGCGCTAAATATTGTTAATTTGCCTCCTCTGCTGTGTTTAATTTCCGTTTGGGAACCTCAAAGTGGTGCGTCAGTATTGTGATTCCTCCTTCTCTCTGTTTTAATACAGAACAAACAAATCTTTACTGCTGACTAGCAGAATCTGCAGAACACATCCGTGAATGACGATCTTTCTGTAGTGTAAGCTGCAGAGGTCTGCTGAATTTCTTTCACACTGACTTTTGATTCAGCAAGGAGAACATATTTCTCAATCCCTTTTAATTTCAGTAATTTCCTTGCATTGTTTGGAATTGTTTAGGCCTTCTAATTTTTTTCTGTACATGTTGATGATGTGTGTCTCAAAATCTTTTTACTCCAACTATTGTCAGATGTCCAACTGCACAAGGATGTGAGGTTCCAGCTCAGATGGCAGGATTAGAAGTGTTGCAGAGGAGCAAGAAGAGATTTTCTGCATAGTAAAATCTCAAAGATGCTGAATTTTCTTTTCTTGTTCTCTTTGCCTACTGCTGCTCTGATAGTCTGCTGTTCTTCAGACAAAAAAATATCCATGGGATGTAAGAATTACTGGCACATGTATCGGCTCTTTTTTTCCTTTCATAGTGAGAAGAAACCAGGAAGGCTACTTTTGCTGTTTGATGGCAAATGGATTGAACTATCAATTTAAGGACAATAGGAAACCTTTTGATGTGGCAGCGTGACATCTCTTAACATCTAGCAAAATTAGGTGTATTCTGGACTAGCTAGGGATGTTTCCTGTATTATACTTAGAAGGCAGCCTCCTCCACTTTCTGTTACTAGTGTTTGATGTTTTACAGTCAGCTAAGGAAAGTCTGCAGTGTTAGACTTGCAATGTTTTGGGAACGCAAACCTAGTTCAGGTAAAACTGTTTTCGCTTATTGTCTCATGGGCAGCAAGGCACCAAGTTACCCAAACAAGTAAGTCACAGTTATCCTCCAGACACCAAAGTTTCCAAGGGATTGGCAGAGGGGCAATAAGCAATTCAGACTGATCACCATCAAAAGCCATGTACAACTGCTGCTGCTCTTTTCTGATGACTCACATAATAGCATTGTGTGGTTCCATTTTATAGAGAGAACAAACATTGCCTCAGTGAAAGGAAAAAGGAAACAGAAGCAAACTGATAATGACTGTACTTTCTAAAGGAAGAAAAAGTCAAGATGTCTTTCAAGGATGACTCCTCTTTGGGTACATTGGTTGAGATGCAATCAGTTAGTGCGTCTGAAGTGCACTCAAGATAAATTCAATATAAGTTCATATTAGACCTCAATTTTTTCCCAAATATTTAAACATTTAGTCAGAGTTTAGACACATCATGTAGCTACCTGAGTCATAAATTAGGCAGAAGTCAAAGAAATAATACTAAAATATTTGCAAATTCTACCACAAAGTCACATCACTGTAAGTATATGTTTCCTTGTATCAGTTTACCAAGGGGAGAAATATATATATGGAAATACAAAGAGAAGTTAATTTTTTCCTAAACTGGAAGAAGATTAGTTTACTGGGGGTACATATTCGTATTAATTTCATTGCAACTTGTTATATGTAAAGATATTCATACAGTGCTTGCTGCACAGGACACATCTACAATATATAGCTTGTCAGGGACTTACCATTGTGAAACCTGTTGCAAAACATCTGCTTTGCTTTACTGAAAAAGTCTGTTCACATTTCAGGGAAAAGTCCCAGAAGAAATGGTGAAAGAAGGAAAAAGTGTATTTTTTGTATTTTCTGTTCTGCCTTAAAACTGAAAAGAATAGTAAAACATATCCAAAAAGTTACCCTAGAAGGAATTTTGTCATAAAATGGAAAGTCTTGAGTCTTGTGTTTCAGGATCAAGAATAATAAAATCAAATAACCTGAACCAGTGAATGGTTTGGGACATTACAGGAATCCATGTGTATACAGTAATTATGCAGCTGATGATTTCAGAAAAAAGAGGACAGTTAGACCAAAGTGGATTGCCTCTCTCAGATACATGAGAACGAATACCAGCATGCTGGGGAAAGAGCACTATTGGTAGAAAGTCCATCTGTTAATAAATCATGAGGGAGATTATATTAAAAAAGACTTAGCATGGTTGAAACACTGAACTTGCTTTGCTTTCATCTGAAAAAAATAAAATACAAAGTAGATGGGAAAAAAGCAGTAAATGCAAAAGGGAATCAACTGAAAAAAAAATTAATATCTGGACATATACAGGTCACCGGGATGACACACATCCTTAGGTGTTAAAGATACTGTTTCCCGAATAAGTTTCTTCCACTTACAACTATTTGAAAACAGTGGTCAACTGTGGAAGTGCTGAAAGATGCAAGGAAAACAAATATCACATTCTTTTTCTAAAACAAGAAGCAGAAAAATTCCAGAATTCTACCCGGGTATCCAAGTCACAGGTCTCCCCAAAAGGTAGGTCCCATAGGAACACCCCCTCCCTCCTTTATTCTATTATGTCTCTCTAGCTCAAGGGTGCACCTCAGCTCCTCTAGCCCAAGTCTATACATTAAATTATACATAAGCTTAGGTGTAAGTGCTTACTTGGATCTGCAACCCTGAGAAGCAAATTTCTGAATATTTCTGAATATTCAGACTCTTGGCAATGGAAAATGAACATGCAGATACACAGGAGATGCTGGAGAAAGATGAATGGGATATAAATACTATTTTTCTTGATATTAAACATCTGGGATTAGCACAGTTAAATGCAGATGATCTGAAAACTCATAGAGTGAAAATATATTGGTGCAGCACATCACAGTTTCAAGAGTAATGCCAAAAATCTGCAGCAGTATAAAAAAAATACAAAAATAACCCTATTCCTCAGGCAGGATGCTATTGATTTTGTCTTTTGTATGCTCAATAAACTGGGGAGGTACAAAAGAAATAATGAGATTCATTTGCTATTTTTAATATGCAGCAATGAATTTTAGTCCCTAAAGTGCCCCAGCGGGTGTAGATGTGATTGTGGAATAAAGAGATGCATGGAAATTCAAAATGATGAACAGCTCAACAGAAACTTGCAATCTACTGGCATTATGAAGAATATCAGTATATTATTAATTGTGGTAATTTTTTTCGTTTCAAGAGAGAGCTCTTCTCTTTTGGGAATGTAAATATACTCACTGCAGCTTTATTAAAGGGTTTTCATAAACTAAGCTTCATTAAAGGGAAGATCTGCAGCATTTCATCATGCCTCTAATATCTGATTTGGACAGATCAGCTCCTTGATCTAAGCTTCTGATACTTGTGTAGCCCTGATTCAGGGAAGCATTTATATTCAGAAGCAGCCCTTAGTATCAAACACAGACACAAGTGATTTTCTAAATGGGAAAGGCCTCAAAGACATATTTAAATTCTTGCTTGGCTCAGGAGTTGCTTGCTGTGTTTTATGATGCTGTGAAACAGAAACAAATGTGATGTTTACTGAAGTGTGAGCTGTGAACTGCAGCAGTTCCAGCTGGAGAGTTCTCTTCTACAAGCTTCCGACTGCCCTTGCATAGCCTGATCCTAAAGTAATTGGGACCATGCTTTTACTAGGTTCATTTCTTTTTCTTCCTTGAGGATGTAGCAGTACGTGAAAACAACCAAATCAAACCAAAACCAAACAAAAAACTCACAACCCAAAGCAAGGCCATATATACAAATTTTGAGTTCTTGAGTAGAAAGTAGTATCTTCATGTCTGACCTGGGAGAAATTATGTCTTGTGAGAATAACACTGTTTTGTGTGAGGAGGCTTTTATTTGTTAGTGCTTTACGCCCATGGAGTAACTCAGATGATGTTCGCAGAACAAGATTTTCCTGCCTGGAAATTCAAAACTCCCTTCCTTCACTGCAGACCCGGGTGAGGCAAACAGGGCACTTTCTGGTAGACCAGGCTGGAGTCTGCCAAGGAGCACCCCAAAGCAGGGAGGTTTGGCCAGTTTTAGGACATGGGGCAGTACAGGGACACCCGTGTGTGGTGCACGGAGCTGCCCAACTGCTAAAGGCCCACAGGGGAGGGGTGCAGGGAAGGGAAGCACTTCTCCTTCTGCCTCTACATTTTCCTTATCTTGTCATCTCCTTTTCTCCTCAAAGTGTTTCTCCCTCAGCCCCCACAGCACCGCAGGAAACCTCACCCACTCTACTTATTTTTGCCTGTTGGCATGTGGGCAGGTATACCTGCCCTGTGTGCTTTAGCTCAGCGCTGCATCATGGAGCAAGCACTTTTGTTCAGAGCTCTTTTTAAAGCTATTAAAATTAAAAAAAAAAAAAAGGAAAAAAAAAAAAAAAAAAAAAAACCAACACGTACCCTGAAGCCTGAATAGCAGCATTTCTATCATCTGTTGTCATGACACACAGCTGACGTGGGAACACGGCAATAAGGCTGACTGCTATATGGGTTTAATTTTGGTGCAGAAATTTGCTAGAAGAAGCTTTCAAAAATATCTCTGGGTGGGAGGAAAACAGGTGGGGGCTGGTTATGTGTATGGAGCAGGAGGAAATAGTTGTCAATCTTACCTAAGCATTACTCCGCATCCATCAGCCCTTTGGTACCCTCACTACTCAACAGGGGAAATAAATGATACTGTCTCTCTCTGCTCCTCTCTCCTGTTACTTCTGGAGAAGGTGCTGGTGAGCCATAGAGTGCAGGGAAACTGAACATGGGATGACTGAATAGAACCAGATTGTCTTGGTCATGCAGTTTTGGTAAAGATAGCTATGCAGGAAGGAGATCACATATCAACCATTGGAGGGAAGAGACAGAGAGATTTACTCAGGACAGACATCTGCGCCAATATAACCTAAAATGACAACTGACATTGGAGATGGGTGGTGAGCAGCGTATGGTCTGTAGGGGCTCCCAGGCTAAAACCATATTGTGTGGTTGTCCATGTAGGTGAGTGATAGGACTCAGTTCAGCCTGCTGTTCAAGGGGTCAGCCCTGTGTTCCTATGTCTCATACAGACTTTTGTTTCAAAAGTCTTTTCTGTCCATGTCAGTGTACCTAGGTAAATCAGACCTAGTGTGGTTTTTAGACACTTCTGAACTATCACAGCTTCTGCTGGATATGGAAGAGTGTAGGTGTTCAGAACTATTCTCTAAAAATCACTCCTTTAACCTGTTTCTAGCTCATTTTCTTTTACCACAATTACCCTTTATTAGTACATTTCTCATCTGTTAGTCATCTTGACTAACGATTTTACTCATCTATACTAGTTTACTCACCCATTTCAGTACTTTCCTAGATCACAGGAACATTTTGTGACTTAATTAAATAACCAATTAGAAACATGTAGGTCTTTGAATGAAAAACGTTATGTTTTATAAGAGCAAAATACTATGATTACATGACTGAAAAACATAATTGAATGTAGGGACTTGTCTTCTTCACATTTGGTGTTTGGACATCCATTTTAACTATGGTGGCAAAACTGGAAGCCCCAGCATTGAGAAGCTTGAAAGAGGACATCCACACTGTCACAAGTTGGTGGTCTGTACTGAGATTGAGGCAGAGGAAGAAAAGGAAGAGAGAAGGTGCACTGGAACAGAAGGACATTTAAGCCTGTATGAGCAGAGTAATTCAGAGTACCTCTTGTGGAGAAAAGCTTGCACCTATTATAGTCTTAAAGCCAAGGGAACCATAGCATTTTATTTTATCCCCTTTTCACTGCGTTTCAACACAGTTTGAAGATATGGCTTTTCCCATACCAATGCCTCTGTTTACCCAATGTGTGAAATTCTCCCTTCTACAGTCCCAAAGGAGACCTTGAAATTTTGATAGCAATGTATCCTTTGCATCTTTACTTAGCTTTCGGGGTTTGATCCTCTCTCTGTACTCCTCTGATTGTCCTGCAGTGTTTCGTTTCCAGCTTCTACACTGAATATCTCATAATGTGCTCAATAAAAATTGAATAGTTTCCACTTAGAATTCTAAAAATTGTTTGCCATTTCCAGAAAGTGACAGTATCAATATTGTCATCAGTCTCTTATGCAAATTGCCACCCTGTTGCTACTCACCAAAGTATCTCATATTTCTCAAACCAGGCTCCACATCCATCCACTCAGATTCTCTGGAACTCCTGGCCTTTCTTCTGGAGATGCCCAAACTACTGCCAGTCACCTTGCTGCTGGCTAGAGTAGATCTGAATCATTTAAATGGTATGAACAGGCATCAGCTGGGAAACTGTTCTTGATACTCTCCCTTTGCACATGAAGAGAAACAAAGAGAATCTAGGTGGCTCGTCTGAATTCTTATCTTGTCCCTTCCCCTTCCCCTTTCTTCTAGAGGGCTGGAAAAAAAATAAATTCGAGTTTGTCTTTGGGGAAACATAACCATCTGGGAAAAATATAAGCTCTTGCTGTAGGGTCGATCTAGCTTCCCATGCTAAACAAAGACATTGATTTTTCCCTTCTTTTAGTTATTGCACTTCACATCATTTTTTCAAGCCACCTTGAAAAGACAGCTTGGAATAGCATTCTTCCTATATAAACAACTCTGTCTTTAGTGGAAATCTTGCTTTCCTTTACATGAGTAGCAGCCATGTGCTCTACTGAGAAAGGACTCAATTACATTTTTAAGAAGCACATTTTCTTTGTAGACTCTCCGCTGCCTGCTCCAGTCTGAAGACAAAATGACTGCCTGTCTGAAGACAGCAGACAGATGTCTCAGAGATGTAAATGCTCACCAACCCTGAATCAAAGCCCCAGCATAGCTGAATATCCCACTGTATACAGTATTGACTATCTTTGTGTTTGTTTGCTTTTTGTGTAGGGGGTTGAAAATGCTAGTGATGTTTAAACACCTCTTTAGAGTCATTGCAAGATATTGTGGAAATGCAGTTATTTTTCCCTGGTAAGCAGGCATGAAATGCACATTTGCTTATCAGAATGAAACAGTTCCTGGGGAGGCCCTGATGTCTGTCAGGTGAATCATCTAATCTCCAGATTTAATGTATTGAACAGGATAAATAAGTCACTTTTTGGAGATGTCTAAATATACATTTCCCCAAGAGATTTTGACTCTCTAGGGTAAAGAAATCATTCTTATATAAAGACTGAGGTTTTGTTTAAAAGGTGATTACCTGAAAAAATTAATTGTGATATAACCATGTAGTGCACACACTAAACAGACTTATTTCCAACATTCTTCCGTGTAAAAGGGCTTATTGCCAAGCTGCATCAGCCACTTAGGATTTAATAATCTGTCATAAGATATTTCCCCCTCTTACTTAGGAGAAAAAGAAAAGTGAAAATAAAACAGACACAAATTTCGCAGTCAACAAAATTGCCATACCTCTTAGGAATGTTTAAGTTATAATATAACCTGACAAAAATAATGAAATTAAAATGCATAACCAACCCTCTGTCCTTAATTCACCCCTTTGTGCTTTTCCTTATTATCATGCAGAAAAACTGTGCCATTTCTGCTGTGAATCTTTGCGACACTAAGCTTCCTTGCTGCATTTTCAAGATGATTTATTCTGGCTGTTAGCTACCTCCAGAACTGTTACAGTAAGTCATCTAGTCCATCTCTGCCATAGTGCAATTAATCCCTACTGCACATTTGCAAAACTAATCTAAATGTCCTGTGTGAGATTTCTATTTATCTTTGCTTTACCACTGCATTATTTTGCAGCCCAGGAATATGTTAAAAAATATATTTAATCAGGATCTTTCCCCTGACTTCATTCATGTTGTACTAAAACAAGTGCTTGATATTTCCCTGCAGCTGCACAATGTTCTTCACTGTATTTTCCTTCCCAGAAGTTGACATCTGGAAATATTGTCCCGGAAGGACAGTCCAGCCTTTGACCTTGCTTTTAGGAAGGGTCCTTTATCCCTACTTTACCCTTGCAAGGTTGTTGTGCTTTGCCAGCTGCTTGGGAATACCATGTCTTCAGTTTGCCTGTCTGTCTGTGCTTCTTCACTTCACAGCACCGAAAGGCTAAGTGTCAAAATCCAGCCAAGGTTTATTCTGAAAGTGGTTTAAAGTCAGTCACTCCATCTCTTCCTGTTCTTATTTGCAGCTCCCACCTTGAAGAACCTGGCTGGATTTGAAAACACTTTGGATGCCTTCATCTGAAAGCATGCGCCCTGGTTGCACGTGTTTTCCTCTGAAAAGAACATTCAGGCTGTTTTACCTTTCCAATCTCTCCCTGGGAGAGGGCATCTAGAGACCCAAACCAACTTTCTCCACTATGCCTCCTCAGCGCGAGCAGCACTGTCCCTACCTGACCTCGGTTCATCCCATGAAGCACACAAGACAGAACTTGGTTGTGATTAATGCTGACAGAGTCTCCACAACAGGCTGGTGCCATGGTTTACAGGTTCTGCGTGAGGCAGAGATGCTCAGCAAAGATTGTGCATGGCAGAGTCACATGCAGCCATGTCAGAGCAGGACTAGGAAAAGCTTCCTGCCTTGCCCATTTTGGCATATAACCACTTGTCCAGGCCACTTGTTTCTCCATAAGCAAGGGATTTGTCGGCTGGCTCTCTGTCTTCTCAGTGATTTTTCCAGCCCATATTTAATTTTTCCCAAGGTTGGGCAGGAGAATAGAAGGAAGAAGCAGAGAAAGATTTTTCAGAACTTTTATTTTCATTGATGCATGACATGTAAATTATGAAGAACGCTAGTGGGAATATAGTTATTAGAAGTAAGTAGCAGTATGACTTTATACAGCCAATCATCAAGCAAGAGATGATAGGGCATCACTGTAAAGTCCACTCTACTGTTATGAAACTGGGAATAAAATGCAATATTTAGTAACAGACTTTAACATTTCCTTTATTTTATTTCCTTAATGTTTAACTGTGATGTGAAACTGAGCAAGGAAAGAACTGCTTATTAGCCTTGCTAAGTGTATTGTTCATGGCAATTCTGAACAATTGTGCTGGCATCCAGAGGACTGAACCAGGCACAGGCTGGTTTTGAAGACTGTGATGGAGCAGAGTCAAGCTGAAGTTCCTAAATATTGCCTCATTCTGAAAATAAGTGTCTGGAGCTGAGATTCTCCATTGTTTATATTTATAGGGAATTTTCTTGATTTCATTGATAGTATAAATATTTAAATGCTAAGCACAAACATTTATATTGTTATCAATAGTATAATGAGGAAAGGAAAATAAAAGAACTGGCTTTTCTGTCCTTACTTAGACAACTGCATATCGGGTTTTTTTCTATTTATGCTTATATCTTTTAGTGCTGAACAGACAAGAGTATTTCATAAATATTTTCTTCATCATTTACCCTTTCTAAAGAAAAGTAGCCTCCCCATTCTGCACATGACTGAACCAGAGACAGAGTCAGTGCCTATTTGCCTAGCATTTAGACATTAGAAGCAGGAGCCAGGCTGCTTTCTCTGGCACAGGTGTGGAGCAGGTCAAAATTAGTTTCAGAAAACCAATGCCAGAGCGCAAGACAGGAGGCAATATCACCATTTTCCAGCCACTTCTCTTTACACTGGCATTGTGATCTGGGGCTAGTCTGTGTCTGGACAGGACCTGCAGGAAAGTTAATAAAATTTTAATTTAAATGTATTGGTAAAATTGCATTACCTCACTCAGGTGACTTTAAAAAAATTTAAAATAGGCCTTAATTATGTTTCGTTTAATTCTCTTTGCAATATAATGTATTTTGCCTGATCCAATTTGAAACTACACCTTAAGTTATCTCAGCTTACCTTTCCTCAGCATCCCCCCATAGACAGGACCTAATTTTGTTTTCTAACTCTTGAAGCCATATTCCCCATGTAGGAGGACCTAATCTTGTCTTCTAAGTCTTGAAGCCATGTTCTAACCTCTATTCTCAGTGGAGCTGGGAGATTTCTTATTTCTGCACTTTGCACATTGCTCCCTGCCCTGCCATCATGCAGTTAATATAACGAGCTCTTTAAAAGGTCAATGATATTAGCAGTTTTTGTCGATACAGAGTTACTTAAAAAACTGATGATTAAAAAGAAGGTGTGGAAAGAACAGGATGAGATAATAGTTCACAGAGTAAAAATGATGAAATGGTGGAGTAATTGCAGCCTGCAAAATCAAAAGAACCCAATGTGACCAGCTGTGGGACTTGTGACTGTTTTATTAAGGCGAGGGACTGAAGAGAGGATGTGAATAAGGGCTTTTAAAAACTGTTTTCTTGGCACAAGGATGCGGAGGACCTGTGTTTGCACTTGGTGGCAGTGCTCTCCTGCCCTGTCAGCAGCCCCGCTGCCCGCGCTGTGGTGCTGTCTGCAGAAGACATGGAGAGAGAGTGATGTCTCTGCACAACCCACGGCTCATAACCTGCCTAATATTGTTTTCTTAATTAATTTTAAGTACTGTACCTTTACTCTGATAGAGCTCTGCTACTTTAGAGCTTTTGTTGCTGTCTGAAGGACTCCCTAAAGAGAAACGGAGGAAAGAAATTTCTGCTTGTATCTCTGTTATCAAGAGTCCCTTGAGAATAAGGACAGATGGCAGAAGGAAAACAGCTGGGAGGTCTTAGGACCATACTTGGTATTTAACTTTTGCCTGGGAAAGCACTGCCCTTCATGGACTGGCCCTCTTTTTTACTCTCCTTCTGCCCTTTTCTTTCTCCTTCCTTTTTCCTTCTTTCCCTTCCTTTCTCCTTCCTTCCTCCCAAGCAGGCTGTATTCCTGTAAGAGAAGTGCTGTACCTTCCCCACTCTTAGCTGGGACATGTTGAACATAAGGAAACACACCAGCCTACAGCAGTCACCCATTGCCAAGGCATTTATTGACTGTCCTTCAGCTCTTCAAGAGGACAGCAGAGCTGGTGCTGAAAGTCAGGTTCATTGAAAGGTTAGCTGTCAGTGACAGCACCAGAAACCACAGATTGCTCTCAAATGAAGCTCTGGTCCTTCTGGGACTCACAAAATTGCAGGGATTGAGTGTACTAGACCTGAGCTGTTGCCTCTCCTTCAGTAAGACATCCACAGCACCACAGGTGTTGAGGGGGAAATAAAGTGTCCTTCAAATGCCCTGTGCCTTGTGTAATGGGAATCTTGCATTTATGTAGTGTCCTGACTGACTCTGCTGGTAAGAGATGGGAATCCTCTAGAACCTCTTTAGGGTGGGCTCACTGATGATCTTGCAGCACATGATAACACAGACTTACTGACCACTCTGATCTAGTCGAATAAAGAAGAATTAATGTGGTGTGGTCAAGTCTTACAATTTAATTATGAATTTCATAGCATTAGATATTCTTCTCAGTACTTTTGTCTTCATTCGCATGACTTGCAGAGAAGCTCATTTCTCTTCTTTTAAAGGGAATGTGTGGCTTTTCCTCTTTGTGTGGAACAGATCAAAAATGTGAAAAACAGAGACTTTGATTGTAGGAAACAAACTTCCTCCATTTGCCCAGGAAAATGCAAGGCACATTAGCATCATGACTTTTGCAGGCCTCAGATGACCAGTAGTCACGATTAGTGGAGTGGTCTCTGCTTCAGCTTTACAGACCCATTTTTTGCATAACAAAATATGTGTGGCTCTGCAGTGATTGCCTCAAGGTACATTGGTTGGTAATCCACTGTGGTGGAAAGAACTTTGTAATCAGAGAGTAATTATGCTGGCATCAAAAAAGAAAAGGTGGGTCAAATCTGACCATGTGTAACCACAGGATGAAATAGGAGGCTTTGTGAAAATTAGAGAGAATCTGGAGATGTTCTTATTGAAGCAGCAGGAGAGAGAAATCAAATGGATTTTAAAATGAACTTGTCCCTGGAAAGAAAGTGAAGTTCACCGGACCAGACACAGTGACACAGGACACTTCTTTATTTACTCAAATTTGGAGGTTGGTTATGCATCATGTAAGTTCATAGTCCCTTTTAGGTGCAGAGGTCAAATACTTGATACTCAAATGGGCCCAAAGCACAGAAATCATCTCTACCATGACACACAGTGAAAGGTGAGGTTAATGTGGTTTCTGTGGCTGCCTGGGGCAGGTCGTTCAGCAGCAAACATTGTTCATGGATTTATCTATCAGCAGAGATGAGCCTCATTGCTTTTACAGTTCAGTGGAGCTCCTGATCAGCCCAATCTTGGTAATGAACAAAGGCTGTGAAATAATTTGTATTCTCTATTAGAGACGAACAAGCAAGAACACCACTTAAGGAAGCAATATAAATAATGAATGAGTAGAGAAATATGGCCCTTTCTGACAGAAATGATGCTGGTTTTAATTTGTGTTTATGGCACCTAAAGTAATGGGCACATGAAATATGCATGGAGAGAAAGAACCAGGAAAAAAATCCCTGCAGAACCCAACCACAATCCCCTGGACTCTGACCAAAACTTGCAATGGGAAAAATGTAACAAGGCAAAAAGAGAGCCCCAGTAGGAAGAGAAAATAATAAACAAAGGACAAATACAGTGCATATCTTTCTCTGATGGCTGCTACACTACTAGGAAATCAAAACACTTTTTAGGAAATGAGCTCAAAGTGTAAAATTGCCTAGTGAGACAGTCTTTAGCGTATGGTATAAAGAAGTCAAATCTTTATGGAAGGACAGATAGTGTTTCACTGTTGCTTGTGTATGGAAAGTCTGTTTAAAATATATGAATCCCTCTTTCAGGAGTCGTTCAAGGTGGTTTTCCTCTAAATTTAAGAATAGTATGCCATGAATCAGAGTAAAATAGGAATATAGACCATCATCATGAATGTTCCTCTGGAAACACAGGTTAAGTTTAGTTAAGTTTTTTCTTGAAAAACATTTTAGAAATTTGTAAATAAGGACTGAAGTAATTTTAGCTTTCATAGTTAAAATTACTTGTTCCTGGACTTTTTAAAACCTAAAGAGTTTACAGGGGTGTTAATATGTCTGAATGTGATGAGTAGGGCCCTATGTTTTTTCAATTGAGGTGCTGAACAATACTGTCCCAAACCTGCAGTGATCAGAGTGATTACAGGGTATTGTTTATTGCCTAGAACAAGAGTGCAAACGTTTTGTTTGAGCTTGACCATAGAATCTGTTTTCCCAAAGCACCGCATATGATTTTCATCTCAGGAAACAACAAACCAACTCTTTCTGCAGTGCTTAGAATGGAATGGGATGCAGGTGTTATATACTTGAATTTTAAACGTGAATTTTTCTAAGTTAATTTTTCCAGAAAAGTGAAATGATACCATGTATTTCATGACAGGACTTCTGCATATTATAACAAGACTCCTGTACTTGCTCCTCACATTGTGGCTAGAACACCCCTGTACTTGTGTAACCTGTGTATCAAAATCACATCTCCAAAGACAGTGTCTTATCCATGAAGATGTTTGTATTGGGTATGCATGGCCTGGTTTTGATAGCAGTGGGGATACATGGCTTCTGTGCTGGAAGCTTCCTTCACATCCAGCACATCCAAAGACAGATGTTCTGCCAGGCCAATTAGAAACGGCAGTAATGCCTCTGTGATAATAGATTTAAGAGGAAAGAAAAAAAAGCATTGTGCAGATCTAATTGTGGCCAGCAAAGAGTGGGGTGAGAACATGTGAGAGGAACAACCTTGCAGACACCATGTCAGTGAGGAGGAGGGGGAGGAGGTGCTCCAGGTGCTGGAGCTGAGGTTCCCCTGCAGCCCCTGGTGCAGAGCATGGTGAGGCAGCTGTGCCCCTGCAGCCCATGGAGGTCCACGGGGATGCAGAGGCCCACCTACAGCACGTGGAGGAGTCCACGGCAGAGTAGGTGGATGCCTGAGGAAGGGTTGTGAACCTATGGGAGAGCTGGGGAGAGAGGGGCCCT
The DNA here is from genome assembly GCA_013390045.1 of Picathartes gymnocephalus. Taxonomy (NCBI): domain Eukaryota; kingdom Metazoa; phylum Chordata; class Aves; order Passeriformes; family Picathartidae; genus Picathartes; species Picathartes gymnocephalus. Next base: position 54,224 of record WEKY01021672.1, read on the forward strand.
GCTCCCATGCTGGAGCAGCCTGTCCTTGAAGGACCGAATCCTGTGGAAGAGAGACCCATGCTGCAGCAGTTTTGGGAGGACTGCTGCCCATGGGATGGACTCACATTGCAGCAGGTCACTGAGAGCTGTTGCTCATGAGATGGACTCACAGCAGAGAAGTTCATGGAGAACTTTGTTCCATGGGAGGGACCCCACAGTGCAGCAGGGGAATGGCTCCTCTCCCTGAGCAGCCCGAGAAGCCTCGGGTAATGAACTGACCATAATCCTCATTCCCTGTCTCCCTGTGCTGCTGGCGTAGGAGNCATAGTCCTCATTCCCTGTCTCCCTGTGCTGCTGGCGTAGGAGGAAGGGGTGGGGCGGGGGAGGTGGATAGGGAAGGTTTTTAGGAGCTTACTTCATTTCTCATTATCCTGCTCTGATTTTGTCGGTAAAAAATTCACTTCATATCTCTGAGTTTGGTCTGTTTTGCCCCTGATGGCATTGGATGAGTGATCTCTCCCAGTCCTTATCTCAATCCATGAACCCTTAGTTATTTTTTTTTTTAATCCCGCATTCAGCTCTGGAGGGGAGTAAGAGAGCAGTTTTGGTGGGTGCCTGGCATCTGGCCTGTGTCAACCCACTACCATGTTATAGTTATGAATCCTGTAGAGGCTGCACTGAAAATTGTTTGGTCATACAAAGTGATAGATAATAGTCCCTAGAGAGATGAAAGTTTACACGAAAGAGAGAAGAATCCCCTCTCCATAACAAGAAGAAAGTCAGAGACAAAGCTTTCTATGGATAAGGACAGCAAAGGAGTAGATTATTGAGTATCCATCTCTGAGATGCTAGAAAAATGTCAGAGTGCAATTTCTGTCCAACATGACTTTAGCACAGACAATTCTTCAGGATCATGGCATTAACAAGCATATGGGCAGAAGATGAAGAAGGAAGCTGCTTGAGGTCTCTTTCAGTTCCACTGGTTCAGTGAGCTAATGAAATGACCCCATTGTTAGAGAGTTCATGGAAATATTAGAATTGTGGGATTGTTCTAGAAATACTCATCAGAAGTAATAATACATTTCAGTTAGAAGGGTGCTGTGATACGCAGTGTCCAGCTTCCAGGGTGTACAGGGGTCTTTGTAAAAATCCTCAGTATGTTTTCTTCCTCCTTGGTTGAAAAATTTTGTCTGTACCAACGGAAAAATTATCAGTCAAGAGTGAGCAGAGCTGTGCTGGAAGTAAGAAACCACAGGTGGGAGAAGGGTTCAAGCCTGGGCTTCACTGGGAACTTTGTCTGTCCTGGCAGGTAAAAGTGGAACTGTTCCTTTGTGTTTTGTTTGTGTGCCTGAAAATGCACTTGAGAATGCATCTATCATTTTTTTTCTCGAAGCATGCCTTAAGTATTCATGAATTATTGTGTCAATTTTTTTGGCTGAAAGTCCTCTGCAAGTCCCATCTGAATCTGCTTAGAAGCCTGTAGAAGCCTGGTCACTCAAAACATGAATTTTCCAGAGAATTTGCTGAAAAGAAAAAAAATAGAATTACTTCTCTGATGACTCTAATGACAAAACAATTTGTCTGCAAGGACTTCTTCACAGACGACACAAGAATTTACTGTTAATGTCTTTGGATCAGATCCTTGCATGATACAAATTGGAATATACCTTTATGTAACTCAGTCTTTCTCTTTCAATTGATGCTTCAGAGATTTTTTTATGAAGTGCCTCCATTTGCACAAAAAAAGTAGTGAGGCTGTGGCCATGCCAAAATGTAGCAACAGGATACAGGCTGGGATCTTCAGCGGGTGTAAGTCAGTCTATCTCCATGATTTAAATCGTTTATATAGGGCTCAGCTGGCATGAACTGCATATGCATTTCAGCAAGGACAAAAGGAAGGGCTCATCATTCCTTTGCAAGGACTCCTCATCCGGTATTTCTCATTCTCATCTGTTTCCTTCTCCAAAACTGTCCACAAAACCCAGTCTGTGACATTCAGCAAGTACTGGATGACAAGCATGGTAGCAGAAAAGCCCCAGCAAGCCTAAGATTCACTGTGTAGGTAAAGTAGGACTGTAAAGAAGTGCCCTTTCCAGGACTCTGATGGGAAACATAAACAGGCAAAACTGTTCTTTGCTCACATGCTGACTTTGACTGTGGATTTTCTACTCAAAGGCCTTTTGAGCACAAGGCAGTATAAATGAAAATATACCGAACTACTGGTAGAAATGTACATGCCCCTTAGCTGTTATTCAGAACATTGAACTCTGTACAATGATCAGACCTTACTATGGCAAATACATATACCATGTGCAAGTATACCACTTAACATCTCTTGGTCTGAAAAGCTAAACAAATATGTTACGTTTTATTGTCCAGAAAACCAAACACTATCCCCCAGCATGTAGGACGATAATTTCTGTTGCATTGCGCTCTGCAGGAATCCTGAGCTTCAAGCAAACCATGAGAATTGTTTCTCAGCAAGTCCCAGGTTTACAGTAAAAGCACAAAGCTAAGTGACAGAAAGAAAAAGTGCAACTGTCATGGCAGAATAGATAGACATTGTTTTCTAAAGAAAAGTAGCTTTCTCTGTTCCAGGGCTTTTGCTCTATTCTCATCTGTGCTGTAGTGCAAAATGGTAGACTCAAGATAAAAGCCAGCATTCAGTGCCATAAGAATTCCTTAACCTTTGTTAGCAGCTAGTGATGAATTTGCAGAAACCTTCCAGATCCTTTCCATATGGGGCCATGTTTGGGCTAGATCTACTTTGAAAATTGTTGCTGAGCTGCCTTGGCCCCTTTCATGTGCATTTGATAAAAAAGGTAATCTGGGATTCATAATGCTGGTCTGGTAAGTAAGACATCCTCAAGAAACCCTCCTATTAGACCTCTAGCTTTTCAAGTTGAACAACATCCTCAATAGCAATAAATTTCCACTGTCCCACCCAGCTCTGTGTTGAAAAAAAAGATACATAATGTAGAAAAATTTCCTCTCCTGGCAAGTAATAAAGAGTTGAAGCCAATAGAAGGATTTTTTAATGGAGGTCTCTCTGTTTTGTTGTGTTGGAGTAATCCTGCCAAGGAAGAGTATAGTTCTGGAGAGCCAAGACTTGTGAGCTACGTAAAATGTCTTAAAAATATCTGGAGTGGATTCCCTTTTCTTGCACAAGATGAACACACAGTGTAGTAGATTTTGTGCTATTAATAAAAGTCAGCTTTGCTTGGAGGGTCTGATGTCTGCAAATTCTTAAATATTAACAGGACCACCATCTTTCCATTAAAAAAATAAATAAATAAAAGCACACAGATTTTGCAAATATACCTATTGGAAGAACTGATTAACTTTGAACTGTGCTTCAGATGAATACATTTCAAGACAGAGCGATGCAGTAAAGCAAAAAACATGCTTGTAAAGCGACACCACAACCCAAATTGTATCATGCACAGCTCTAAAATAAGCAGATCTTCCTTTGATAAGTCACTTAGATTATTTGAATGTTGACCAGGAAAGTGAGTCTTCATGGAAGAAATTACTTTTCCTTTGCATTGTGAAGAAAAAATTTCCTAGAACATGGGCAAGGCAAGAACTAAAATCCCTGATGAGTGTTATTAAGGACATTGTTATGAAATAAAATGCTTTGTAGTTCTTTGGAGGAGGGATTTTCTTGCCACAAAGACTGTACTATTTCAACAGTTATTTTAATAAAAACATGTCCAAATGCATTTGTTTAGCTGTTTTCTCTCCTCTTTTATGGAGCAGGAAGTTTCAGAATATATGGTTTTTGAAAAGCCTATGTGGAAATTGCACTGAAAAGACATACTTTGAAGTAACGGCATTCTTATATTTTATCATACTGAAATGCTAAAATAACAGTTTGAAACTCAAGGTTTTACTTCCATATGTTGATTCAACACAATTTTTTTCTTAAACATTTCGTCTGCCATCACAAAAATCAGAACATCAGTAACCTCAGAAAATATCAGCACTGTACCCCAAAATACAAAATATCTGTGTGATCCCATTATCACTATGAGACTGTTCCCGAGGAAAGTATTAGCCATTGTTCAAGTTCATTAAAAAACTCTTTCCTATTGGCTTTAAGTCTTTATTACTTGCCAGGACAGGCAATTTTTCTACATTACGTATTTTTTTTCATAATGGAGTAGAGACACCACAGTTCTTGCTTTAGTTGTGTGCAGAGAAAATTGAAAATGGAAAAACATCCAGAATCTGCTGAGGTTCTGGAATCTAATGGGGAAGGCTGACCTTTTGCATGTGGGATGAATATATCACCCAGAAATTTCAGATTGCTGCCAACTCCAGAACTGATTTTTTTCAGTTCAGCTGCTGATTGGCCATGAGCTACACCAAAGCTGCCAAATTCATTTCCCAAAGAGGCTCAAGTGATTGGCCCTGACTCCATGCCACTGCAAAGATATGAAGTGTGCACACAGCTGATTTGATCATATCTCCTCCCCAGAAACTTGCCTGGCATTAGGCAGCTTATGACTATCAAATATTTATCATATTGTCAGAGGATAAACCAGAGGTAATTGATGTTTTCTATAGCAGAACCCAGCAATGTAGGCTGTTTGATAAGCAGTGAGAGTTTCCTTGGTACTTCAAGGAATGGAGCTCCTCTGCCCAGAGTCTTCTTATTTTTCAAAATTCCATTGATCTACACAAGGTTGCCAAGCCATGAGAAGACACTTGCTGTGTGTTCTACAAACTGGAAAGAGAGGCTCACCATGCAGGAGAGCCACCATCACTGGCCAGGCGGTGCAGGGCCAGGCAGGTCTGGGACAGGCACCAGAGATGCTCTGGATGGCCTCTCTCACTGCAGCCACAATAGGAGGGGAAGGGACATTGTTAGGACCCAAAACATTCTGAGCCAAGGTAGAAAGCCTCCTCTACCTTTGGAGAAAGGATGCTACCACAAGCTCTGGATCAGGGCTGGGAAGAAAACAGTGTTTTCTGTGATTGTCATGGTGTGATAGTACTTTTTATGCTGGACAAGTGAGAGATCATACAGGAAGAAAAAAAAGCCCACAACAACCTACAAACAAACAAAACACCCCTCCCACATTAAATTAAGGATCAGATTGTTAACTCTGTTGATTCATCCAGCCAGGTTCTTCCAACAAGATTTTTGCTGCACAAAGAGCTTGGGACATCTAAAGAACTAAGGGCTTGGGGTCTGGAAATGCTTAGTTAAAATTTTGGGTCTTTCACTACCTTGTGCAGTTTCCAGCTGGCTAATTCACGTTTCAGATGGTGCATCAGCAAGGCAGAGTGACAGCAGTGTCCCCATAGAAGTAGTGTTCAGGGAATAAAACCATGTTCCTAAATATGTAGATTATTAATAATGAAAAACAGTAAACACAAAGGAGAAAAATATACTTATTTTTATGATATAGTATCTATGTAAAGGACTGTGATGTCTGCTAGCTAAGAAATATAGCTTCTTGTGACTTTGTGAGGTAAGGTTTTAAATTAGTTGCAAGTTGACAGCTGTTGCCTATAGTCATCTGGGTATGTATTTGTATATCTGAAGATTATGGTAAATTACTTGTATTTGATGACTCTCTTAAAAGGATATTTACGGAGTGGGTTGACTGTAATGTGCAACAAAAAGGATAGAGTTTGTTCTGTCTGAGGGGATTTAACTCCAAATCTGTGGCCAACTATTCTGAGGAGATTTACAAAGCCATAAACAACTTAAAACTGCAGTTGAAGAGATATTATTCTTGGTCAGCGCTATGTGAAAGTTCATTGAAGGGTTGTAAGCTCTATCCCTTACTCCTGAAGAAAGACCCCTGCCATCCTCATATACATAAATCTTGTCTAATCTCAACAACACTTTGGGATGGCTCGTGCCATTGGTCCAGAATTTGCATGGAAGGGGTCTGGTTTTGTTTTTGTGTTGACCTCCAAGGATGCTGTATGTGGCTTTGTTTCCTTACATAACATTTCCCACAATGTAAAAAATTACCTTAAAAAAGAATGGTTTTGCTTTGCCATGGAGATAGGTATAAATATTAAAAGCAGGCACAGATAAAAAAATAAACATGCAAAACTGAACTTTGAATTATGCTTTGTTTTAGAATACTTTCTTCCAGCATGTGTGGATTCAGAGATACATGACTTTCCCTTGGGACTGAAAACCAGGAGGGTTTCCACAAGTCATCTGACCACAAGGCTGTCAGAGACTGAAATAGT
>WEKY01021673.1:0-32844 GCA_013390045.1 Picathartes gymnocephalus
TGGAAGCTGGGAATACAAAAGACGAAAGCCACTCCCTGTTCAGACTACAGATCTTGAATGTGCCTTTTCACATAGCCTCCCGCAGCTATTTGCCTTAACCATATTTCTCCACGCTCTCCTCCAACCAATCCTTTCCCAAACCAATGCCATATTGCCCGCTCTGGTTGCCGAGACCCTTTCTCGGTGCCTCTTATTGCTCCCTCTGGGCATTCCCATCCTTAACTACCTCTACGAGAATATGCGAACCACCTCAACATTCTCCCAAAGGACCCTTCTGGAGGTACTTTGGGATCGTCATCCCAATAGTCGAGACCCTTTTTCAACTGTCCTTTTACTCCCCGAAGTTGTACTCACCGGCTGTCCCTGCAGACCCCTTCACGGACCCCCCTGGTCTGCCTCTCGTCTGTCTCCTGGGCAGTCTCGGGTACCCCATCAATGGCCCGGTGCTGCTCAGCACCGAAGGGAACGGGTCACCGGAACTGGGCCAGGCGCCTCCCGCTCCTCCTGCTGCGGGCAGGACCTGGGCAATCCCGGAAGGATCCCGGACCGAGGCCCCAGTTGTCAGGAAAATCCACAAACCCCAGAGGTTTATGCCCAAAAAGCAGACGGAGGAGTCCTGCAACTTTATTCGAATAAAGGGAGACAGTCCACCGGGGCACACGCCCATAGAATTTCCACTCTCTCAAGTGGAGAAAGTGGGCGCAGCCTCCTATTATCCTAATTCCCAGCCACATGTTGCCCTCTTCCTTTCCCCATTGGCCGAGGCACTACGAAGGTGCAGCCTTCCCGAACCGCCTATCACACACTCACCCCTTGAACCTACTGTTTTACCCCCAATTTCAGAACTTCGGGCTTGTGCAGACCCGTGACTGTTTCAGGAGCCGACCTGTCTGGGCTCTACAACACACCCACTGCCCAAAGTCAGTAAAGACGTTAAGACCCATTTCAAAGACGTTAACACCCATCGAATTATTTGTAAAGACCTTAGCACACGTCTTCCCTCTCACCTAATATCTAATCCAAGCCCGCTCTCTTTCAGTTTGAAGCCATTCCCCGTGGTCCGGTCACTACACGTAGAAAATCCCTCTCCATCGTTCCTGCAGGCTTCCTTCAGGCACTGGAAGGAGAAGAAGGGAGCCCCGAGTCCCCTCCGCCCCCGTTCCGCCCGGCTGAGGCTCGGGGCTGTCCCACGAGGCCGCAGCCCAGCCCAGCCCCTGCCATCCCGGCGCCTTCCCGAGGCCTTCTCCCGCCGCCCCCCGCGCTCCCCTCAGGCTCCCGCGCCGCGCCTGCGCGCGCCTGCGCCCAGCCCCGCCATGGCGGCCTGGAGGTGCTGCCGGCTGGCCGCCGTCTCCTGCCTGGTGCTCTGCCTCTCCCTCCTGCTGCCGCGCACCTTCCTGCCCCGGGCTGGCGGCAGGCAGGAGCCCGGCGCCGCGCCGCCCGAGGGTAAGAGGCCGCTCCTCGCCGCCGCCACCCTTTGTCCCTCCCCGCCCCGGGACGCCGCGGTCCCGCTCGGGCAGCGGCTCGGGGTGAGCCCGGGGCGGGCGGGCTGTGGGGGCTCTGTGAGGGGCCGGGGCTGCTCGCAGGGAGCTCCGCCGCCTGGTATGGAGGCATAGCGTAGTTCTCCCTTCTCGCGTCATCCCCCGTGCTCCTTCCTTAGCGACGTGTGGAGTGCCGGAGGATTCATTCGTGGTTACCGCTGTGATCTACTTTTTTTTTCTTTTAAATAGTTTAAAAGCTTCAAAATATCATTTTATTTATATGCAGGGTATTAAAGCTCCCGAAAAGTGACATATTCATTCCACTTTTTTCGTGGTGTTTTTGTTTGTTTGTTTGTTTTTGTTTTTATTGCAATACATGCCTTCATTTTGTTTTTTTATTTTGTGTACGGAATGCTTTTGCTGTTGCGTATGAAATAAAAATTCATTTGAATCGTCTTCATTGTTCAGTTTCCTACGCCAGCGTTTTGAACTTTTATTTTCACGCACCAGATTCTCATAATGCCGTGGTCATGTGATGGCTCATTTTAGGCTCACGTCCTGTCCATACAGCCTTGCAAGCTGTGTCCTCTGTGCCTGCCCTCCCACTCTTCGTGTCCCCTCTTAAGTTCTCGAGGAATGGGATCATACCAGCATCTCCTATCCTTTTTGTGCCCATTCCCTTTTACTGGAGAGATTATTTTTCCCCAAGGCACTTCACAAGAGCAGCTGGTGTCATAACCCCTAGTCTTGGCAGAGAGGGAGTGTTGCCCAGGGCTGCCCACAAGCCAGAGGTGAGGCTGGTGGAAGCACAGAGAACTTAAGTTCTTCTGGATGCTGTCCCACAGAGACTCATGTTCAGTGACTATACCTTGTTCATCCTTCCAACAGCCTGCTTCTTCCATGTCTGCACGCTTCAGTGACATGGATTTCATTTAGTGTTTCGTTTCAGGGTTTTCAGAGGACTTTCAGGCTGAAGTTACTGCTAAAACAGCATTGTGTTGAAGGCAAATACAGGATTTCCATGCCACAACAGCCATTTCATGGTTACCATCTGTATTTTTGGTCTTTAAGAACTGGAAAGTAGGTTGGTCAGCACTGTAGATGTGCAGGTGTATAGTTCCATTGCAGAGTCTCCTCACACTGAAAACCCATAAAGGCTCAGCAGCCAGCACAGGTGAGGACTGGAGTCACCTGCCTGAAGCAGGGATGGGAGTAGATGTGGTGGCTCCCCGTTAACTTCTGCCCTTGCACAGCTCCCCACTGATCCCACAGTGGCACCAGATGATGGAATTTGACACACCATTTTCCCACAGTGGCACCAGATGATGGAATTTGACACACCATTTTCCCACAGCAGTGCAGTCCTTGGCAGTTGTCAGGTAATGCTGTGGTGCTCCTTTCTTTAGCTGCAGGTTGATCTGGATTTAAAAAAAACGAACAACAAACTTGCCCCCCAAATTCCCTAATTCTTTTCAGTGGCATCTGTCTAATGAATGATGCTTGTATCTGTTTCAGCTCAGCTGGCCTTGAGCCGTGCTGTGATAGGGTGGCTTAGTCACAACTACAGTTAACTTGGTAAAATAGGAAACATAAATACTCTTCATCCTCAATATTATGAATACTTCCCATCATTCCTGCAGAGATCACAGGAAGCAGAGGTCCATGTGTGATGTGTGCCTGGTGCAGCACAGGCACCCAGCATTGCTCCCCTGTTGTACCGCAGCACCTGTAGTTGGCTGAGGATGTAATAACTCACCTCACCTGGTTCGTTTCAGATGATAGTTTATACTCCATATATTCAGCTTGATAGCAAGGATTTCATTACCCCTGCTCTGTAGACCAAACCTTATTTCACCTGAAGTTGTTTTTTTCTTGGAAGAATAAATCTTGATAGAACCGCTCAATTCAGATCTCTGTCATTAGTGTCCTCTTTGGTGCACTGATGACTGCAGTCAGCTGACAGGAGTTTCAGGGGCTTGAGGTAATCATGTCATTCTTGAAGTTAAAGTGCTTATTGTAGTCTTGAGGGCAAAATGTCTCTGAATAAAACATGCTTAAAGTTTAGTACCATTTGTTAGAAGTCAATATTACCAAAATGCTTTTTATCGAAACAAGCTTTCAGCATGGGAATGGAACTTTCTCTAATAAAGCCATTTTCAGAGGTCTCTTTTAGAAAAACAGTGAGCATAGAACCATAGAAGTTAATATTATCTTCCAGACAGGAATGTTGTTCTTTTTCACAGTAATAATTTCATGTACATGACTTACAACACTTACTTAAAGAACTTACTGTGTTTGTATCACATTCCTCGTTGACTTCATAAACAGTCATTAGGATGTTTATCTTTTGTTAAAGAGGAGCAAAAATGGGACCTACTAGCAGTTTTAAAAGTACATTTTAAGCCTAGTGTTCATAAATATATGCCATGCATTTGTAAAGCTACTCTCTAAGCTGGTAGTTTCAGATAAACCTTACAACTCCATGACAGCAGCAGATTCTGGTTTCTTACAAACAATCAAGTGGCATCAGCTGTACAAAAAAAGTATAGGACAGTTCAGGTAACCCCCCTGCTCAGCTTGAATTTGTGCAATGCACACATCAGTTGCCTGCTGGTGTCCTGAAGAAAATGATGTGGCAGAGAGACATATGACCTAGGCTAAGTATTGCTGAATAGTACAGTAACATAAGTCTAAAGAACTTTATAAATAGTCGAGTTGGGCTCTGTAGCAATTCCTAAAGCCCATTCTTGGTAAAAGATGCTTGAATGGTCTGAGTATCATCAGCTGGTTGGTGGTTGTATTCGTTGTGTTGTAAATACAGTTTCTAAGATTTACTTCTTTTCAGTTGAGTGTTAATATTGTTACAAGATTAAAAACCTCACTGTAATTCTTTTGTGAAAATGCCATTAAGGACTTCATCTACATTCAGAAACTACAGCCTTTTAAACAACACAAATGTTCGCTAGGGCATAATTTCATTTTTGGACTTAAAACTATTGAAGGGACAGGGTTAGACAAAACATGCTCTGCTTGCCCTGTAGCTGGTTTGCAAAGACGATTTGAAGCATTAAAACTGACAAAATTATTAAATGTGTAGGATGTAGCTGGTGGGAGTTATCACACACAGCAATCAGTCTGCATGAAGGCAGCCCTTGGGCTGTCACAGGGGAGTTGAGAAATATTTCAAAAGCAGAGCAGCACTTTGGCACCCTTCAGAGCTAACTGGAGTTAGTGCTGTTCCCACAGCATGGAGAATGTCCTGTCGAAGCACACACCACACACCCACTGGCAGCTGGGTGGGGTGGTAAACAAGGACCCAACACCTACCCTTCTGTGCTCATCAAGTGTCACTTGATTTTCTTGATGGAGAGGGTGTTGTTGTCTCCATTTGAAAGTGGTTTGTTTCATCCCTGGAAATGTGGAATCTTGTTCAAGTCACAGCGGCACCCTAATAGTTACGTTTTCCATTTATATACTGTGCATTTAAGAGCTTCATGCATATGTCGCTTTCCAGGTGCATGTGCCCTCAGTTTCCTGTGTAATTTGCATGGGTTCTTCGCAACTATGGAAGATAGTATTTGTTTATTAAGGAAATAATTAGGGAACTGTAAAATCAACAGGGTAGGTTTAGAAATAGGAGCCACAAAATTCCCCTTTAAAAATATTTTGATAATGAAATGTGCAGTGTCTGTCCCTTTGGCCTGATTATATTTAATTGAATTGAATATTTTAAAGAACAAACAAGGCCTTGTGGATAATTGAGAAAACTATTGACTTTAAATACAGTTTCACCTTTGTCAACTATTTTCTGCTTTCTTAATATCTCTTTTTTTAAATAAATAATATTTGCATAAGTATAACATGTTTTACAAATGTTTACCTACCCTGCTGCTTCATCCCCACCTCAGTGATACTGCTCTCTGCACGACATCACGCTCATCATTTCCACAGTGACCTGCTGCTACAGGGCATTGCTGCTGGAGCAGGGGGACTTAAGCATAAGATGCTATGCTTTCCATCACAGACTTTGAATAATTCACTAAAATTTAAGTGCATGATAACAGCTTCCTCAAAGTTAAGCTAATCTGAGAGTGCATTTGATCAGTGGTAGTGTACCCTGGCAGTTACACTAAAGAACTCATGGAATGTGTGCTCTCATCTACAAGAAAAATGTGTTTTTAATAGTGGAACCTCATGAATTATTGATGTTGCTTCCTAATAAGTGTTTACTGCAATTGTCTGTGCTCAGGAATTTAGCCGCCTATGATGGTGTTTCCTAGCAAGACCAAATGTTAATTAAATTTTTCTCTTGTGTCTCATAAAAGTATTTGCAGCTGCATAGTCACAGCAGTTATTTGCAGTGCCACTTCGAACCTGCTTTTCATTTTCTTTCTGCAAGCACAGGCAGCCTGTCCCAGCACCAGGCAGCAGCATCCAGGCCATGTGTGCCAGGGAGGGGGAGTTTTCCAGCTGGGATCAGGGAGGCAGCTGCAGCCCAGCCTGGCAATCCCTGGCTCTGGTGCTTCCATCCAGCACCTCCTGCCACCAGATTCCATGGCAGAGTAGCTGAGTAATTCAGCTCAGCCCCAGTCACTGCAAGGGAGTGGAGGTGCACGTCCAAGCTGGATATGGAGATGGAAAGAAGGATGTCAACTACACAGAGGAGTAAAATAGTGAATTTCACAGCAAAATTGTTCAATTGATGGCAGCAAGAAAATAGAATAATGCATGAACTTAAGTTTACTGAGGTTCTTGCGCCCTTCAGTTGTGTGAAATCATCTGCAGAACTGTTTCAGGCTCTCTGCAGTCTTACTCTGGCATCTGTACATCCATTTATGCTTGCTCTCCTTTCTTGTGTTAAATTAGCTCTGCCTAGAAAGGTTAGAAACCTCTAAATTTTTTTACCTCTAAAATGCCAAAGATAATATGTCCTGGGCTGTATTCAATCTCATTTCTCACATTGCTTTACCTTAGACCTTTTTAAGGAGAACAGCTTGAGGCAACAACACTTTTCTTCATCTTTCATTACTCACTTGGCGAAATCAGGTAAAATACTACTCCTTATGGCAATAGTATAAAAATCTATTGTGGGCAAACACTGCAGTCACATGTCAGGGTGTTAGATGGGTAATAGTTTATACATTTGTACATTTATACATTAATATGCCTTTGGGCAATATTGAAAGATCAGGCTCACAGTGGAAAACTGGTATGTTGTTGGGAGGTTTTGAGGAGAGAAACAAGTAGGAATTTGGCATTTCATCCTGCTGGAGATGCTGATCCATCGGATATTCAGACAAGAATATACCTGTTAAAGTCCATGTTTTGTTAATTGCCCTGTCACCTCTTTCTCTGCTTAAAATCAAGAGATTTAAATTGTGTGATTCTACTCCGAATTGTGTAGGAGTAAAATTGCTAGGAGTAAATGGCTTTAAGTAAAACCTAACTTCTAGCACTGCACATCACAAGAGACTGATGGACTGAGTTTACAGACTTAATCCAACAAGTTACTTATTCATCAGTGGTGGTGAATTTAGAAGCAGAGAATATAGGTCACTTGCACCTGCTGCAGATTTATGCTACATGTAAAAGGGTGGGAAGTAAGAGAAGGGAAGTGATCATTGTATGTTTTTTTGGCAGGGAAGCTCGGTCGCTTTCCACCAAGGATGCATTCCCACGCCACTCCCGACGGCCGAGCTGTCCCTCATTTTCCAAGGTCTCACCTTACTGAAGCAGTTGCCAAAGCCAAGGCAGGTGGAGGTGGTAGTGGAAGCACTGGTGGAAGTGGAAGAGGTCTTGTGGGACAGATTATCCCTATATATGGATTTGGCATCTTCTTATATATCCTGTACATTTTATTTAAGGTAAGACCAACATAAATTGAAAAGTCAGGGTAATAACTCAAAAAACTTTGAAAAATAAAATTTATACTCTCATTTCAATACCTTGTTTCATTTCAGCTGTGCTCAAAAAAATGCTTATGCTGGACCTTTGCCTGGTGGTCAAAGGATTGGAGTATCCTGTGGGTTTTGCTTTTGCAAAGACTGTAGCTAAGAATGCAGGGAAGGATTTCTCTGATCCTGCATTGGCCTCTGACCCCCTACAAATTTTTTAAGGATTTTTTTTTCCCCCTGGAAGATGTGCATATCTAGAGTAATGTTAGATTAATTTTGAATATACACGTAATATTCTGTTCCTTGTTGCATGTGGCTACACATTATATGTACTGTATATGTCACATATTGTTATTTGTTCCAAGAGTCTTAACAGGAGTTTCCAGCTGGCAAAATCACCCAGGCATCTTTCATGGTTTTGCTACTGGGTGTGCTTTTCTGTGGCTGCCTTCTGGCACATTTTAGTTTTCTGTTTTTTTTTCCATTGCCTCTGGGGCTTGTATATTACTATTGTTGTAACTCATAGAAGGGCCATGTTTTTTTCCTCATCAGCTGGCTTCCAAGGGAAGAACTACTCCAGCAGAGCGGAAATGCCCCACTGCTACACCTGGGAACATGAAGAGGAAAATCAGTGAGTATGACTCTGAGTTGTATCTGTGTAACTGTTGACTGGTCCAACAGGGTTCTTCAGGTTCTGGGTGCACTATAAAGCTGATGTTCCCTCCCCACAAAACAAACAAACAAACAAACAAACAAACAAACAAACAAACACATCAACCCCCCAAAACCCATAACAAAAACCCAAACAAACAAACAAACAAAACCTCAAAACAAAACAAACAAAAAACCCCAACCCAGCCGGAATCTTCTGTGTTGGAATGAGCAAGAGTTAAAAAGAATTTCTGCACTGTCACTTTCTAACCTCATTCAGCCCGTGATGCTGTGATAGCAGCCTGATCCCAGGCCCCTCTGGAAGGAATGGCTTTTCATGAGGTTTGCTGAATTAACTACATGGATTTGCTGAAAAGCTGTGTTGCTAATGATTACAAATGGATAATAGGATGTCCAGCTATAATTATTCCATAATCCCTAATAGTCTAGTAGGAGCACAGAAAGATACCATAAAAGCTATTTTAATTTTTTTTGAATTGGTGAATTCTTAGCCATCATCAGGCACTTCCCTAATTTGTCCCTTTCCTTTTTTGCAATGCACTGTTTTCATGCATGCAATAAAGACAGCAAATAGTATTCTGAAATGTTAATTTGATTTTATCTAAACATTGGTGAGATAGATTCAAGTATTTGTAGGCACTTATTAGATAAATTAATAAGCTTACTATTGAGGATTGGAAGAGTAGTTACCATTACAGCATTTAAATGTGTTGTGTTTAGCTGGCTAAACTGTAATAGGAAAGAAAAGTACTTAGGGCTTTATAGAAAGTGGTAGCAGGGAGGTAATTCTCTTAACATAGCTGCAATTATCTTGACATTAATGCACATATTAGGAATACCTAATGTACTCAGTGCTGTAGATTGTGTCTCCAGTGCACTTGTACTGCATTGTGCCTGGCAATTTTGGGCTATATATTAGCAATGGTAATTGTATCTTTTTCTCTGCTGCTTGGTGAGAAAAAGTAACTTTGCAGTAAGGTTACTCTGCCATCATTTTTTCCCAAAGAAATAACAGTGAAAATTATTCTGCCTTTTTCTAGAGCTCTTCATGTATATCCCTAAAGCATTCATGGCAAGCTGTAGCAGAGCAGGGGACAGGTCACTGGATTAGGAACCTGAAGACTGAGTCACCACTTACATAGTGCCGTGGAGGAAGTAACTTCCTTTCTCTTTGCCAATTTCCCTTCCTCTTTTTTTAAAGTCTCAGACATGCAAAACAATTACATCAGCGTTGCATTAAGTAATGACAATCTGTGGAGAATAGAGATCTTCCTAAAAGTAGGATGTTTGTGGATGGATTTCTCCATTCCTACTATGCTGAAGTTCCGTTGTGCCTTTGTGCTGCTTAAATGGGTGTAATACTGGTAATACTCTACACCTTCTTAGGCCAGGAGAAGTAGGTAGAACTCTCTAAGGTGAATGTTTTAGTTTCCTAACAGCCAGTTTGGTTTGGTACAGCATTTGCTACCTGTGATAGTGGGACAGGGATTTTCAAAGCTCCTACTGACAGATTTTGGGATTTTTTTTGTTTTCTTTTACAGCTGACTATGAGCTCACTCAACTCCAGGAAAGACTGAGAGAGACAGAAGAAGCTATGGAAAAATTAATCAACAGAGTAGGACCTATGTATGACAGGTGTGTTTCAAATTACAGCATTTTAAAAAGAGATTCTACTCTGATAAAAAATTAATCTTTCTTGCATTGTCTATATTAAAATAGCATTCTTATTGCTACTTCAAATTATAGAAGTTTGATTTTACACATCACAATTCTTGTCCTGCAGTTTTTCTCTTTTCAGCATCTACATATAAAATAAATAATTATTTCCAACTTCATTTTCCTTAAGCAGAAAAACAACTATCCCTATCTCCCCCCTTTGTACAATGTGTTATTTGGAAGAAAATAACAGGTATGTGTGAAGAGAATATAAACTATCTACATTTAAAGTACAAAAAACAACCTGTCTTATATGACTAAAGTAATATTCTGAATTATTCTTTTCCAGTTCTATGGATTATTTTCCTAAATTGAAATGCTGTTATAATTTATGTAAATTCGTATTAGGATAACCATAAAATATTTCTTTAAGGCAGAATTGTATAATAATCTGATTACATAACTTAGTTCCACCCTGTAACCAGTAAATTCATGCATTTGCTTCTAAATTTACAAGACAAATGGTTGCAAAATCCGCATTGACAATTTTATTATGTTTATTAATGTTTCCTACAAATCTGATATCACCAATCTACGTTACAAAGAAACACTGGAAACAAGTCTATGTTTTTCATAAGGAGTAGAAAGAGCAGATCAATAGGACACTGCATAAGTGCAGTGTGAAAACTGAAATACCATAAATATGAAGGTGAGGTTTGCAAAAAACGAGAGCTGTTCTGGTTGTAAATCATGTTAACTTTGTCTAGATCAGCCAAGGCCTGTTTTAACCCAGCCTGTTGGAATTCTGTGCTGACCATGCACTTTTTGTTCATTTATGCCTCAAACCGCTTCTCTTTGGGTGCAGTTTTGCCCACTTTGTGCTGTGCCCTGTACTGCCTCAGGCAGACAAGATGCCCAACTTGCCCATGTTCAGCCAGGTTCCAGTGGGAGAGCCCCTAAACTGCCCTGGTTTTGTTAGTGGAACAGAAGGATCCTGCTTTGACTGCTGCTCATCTCTGCTTGGAGAGCTGACACAATGCTCTACACGTAGCTCTAAGCTGACAGAAATAAGCTTTTGAGCTGCCCAGATACTGTGCTGACACTCAGGATGGAATATTTTTTTTACTGAGAAAATTGGTTTAGGGTCTGATCCAGTATTTGTTCCACTCTGTGTTATTGGCCCAAAGCCTCTATTTAGTAGAACTTCCCTTCTTTGTTCAACCAGACTATTTATATAGGTGGGTCTAAAGGTCTCAGGGGAAATGAGAATCTGAGTCTAATGAAGAATTTCGTATGTTGCCTCTTTGAAGAGGAGGGGAAAAGCACCTCTTGATGGAGCAAATAGCTGTTTTCAAACACTTTGAAGCCTTCTTAAGCTACTCATTAATTCACTAATACTGGATAAATCTATTAAAATAAAACCTATGGTTAGAAAGTGTAGTTAGATCAGAGTACTGAGCTAGGATTATTCAATCTGAATATTGATAGATTTAAATAAAAAGGGAAGAGTAAAAGAGTAAAAATTACTTGAGCTTGCAATTAAACAGAAACCCTTACACAGAAAAGAGAGAAACAGAAATAACCGGTATCAAATTCAAATTAATGCTGGAAGACCCCAGGTGAGACTATGGCCCTTTACACTATATGGCAAAGCAACAGCCAACCTGTGTTATAGCAAGCAGCAACCAGATACTTGGATTTGCTTTTTTTTTTAATGAGGTCTGAAGACCAACCTCCAAACAAGCTGAGGAGACCTCCTTCTAAACTAGCATAGCAGTTGGAATTGCTACACCTTTAAGTAGAGAAACACCCTTCCAGAAATGCAAAACTATCAAAAAGTACAAGTACAGGTACTTCTAATACGACCTATCATATTGTAGGTAGAATGAGAAGCAAGGTAAAAAAAGCAAGAGGAAGAAACAACTGCCTGGCCTCAACAACAAAATTTCTATTTCTATTTCTATTTCTGGTAGTTAGGTAAGAGGTAGAAATAATGCAGCTCACCTACTTGTTTTGAAAGACCTGTTTACCAGGCTGCCAACTGGAAAAACTTTCCTTTTTATCATAAACTGAGCAAAGGTGATATGGAAGAGTGAGAGGCTCTGTGAGGTGCCATTTTTTGGGATGTAGCCTGATAATGATTACTTTAAGATCACAAAGCTAAAAAAATACCAGTTAACATGTCTGAGATGCAGTTTTAGATTATTTAGATTGAAACCTTTACTTTCCCTGTTAGTGAGCACTTTGGGATCCTGCAAAGTGTAAGTATTGCCATTATGAAAAGTAATAGTTGTGTTGGAGCTACAAATAGAGAGAAAAAATATAACGACCTTTTTTTACACAGTAAACCTTCTGCATCTGTTATCCTCTTAGTATTCCTAAGTGCATTATATCCTTGTAAATCTCCCATGTGCAGGCAGCCAGATGTCTTACACACTGCCAGCATCCTACAGTAAGTCTTCCCAGAGGCCTTAGAGGAAGTCAAAATAACACATGGGCTTTAGTTTCTCCCTCTCTGCAGAGAAATTTGCCTTTTAAGCAAGGTATTTGGAGGAGGAATACTCTGAAATACAGAGCCCTTGTGTTGCAATAAGACAGGAGTGTTTTCTAATGAGGGTATCCCACATATTAGGACTTTTCCTGTATGAAATGCCACAGTGATGCAGCTGATTGATTGGTCCTGTTATCTGAGCTAGCTTATCTGCCCAATGTGCTAAAGAGATAGGCCCCTGTGTCTTCATCCAAGTGATATATATTCAAATTGGGAACAGTTTTGTCCGTAAAAGGAGGATTAGTTTGGCAACTCTGTCACAGCTTTGGTCAAAGGCTGATGAAACCATTCCTTTTTGTGGGCCTTATAATTCACGTCTCAGATTCCACATCTGCATAAGCCAGGCTTTTGGGAAGATGCTGCCTGACACCTTTTCTTGTTTAGGGAATAGATTGCCACCACAGCTTGGGGGAAATCAGTGCAACCTATGTATAGTGTTGGGATATCAGCTTTTCAAATTGTGGGGCAAAGTGCTGCTTGGTGGAAATGCGGAGAAGTGATGTTTTGCCTTCTGATCACAGAGACGCAGTTTAATATGAGTAGGTGCTAATGAAACCAGCTCCTGAGCTAAGTTCAGTTACAGACACCTGTGTTTGCAGCTGTGCACGAAATCCAGCCCAGGATCAGCACTTCCACCACCATCACACCAACCAGCAGTAGGATGCTAACCTTGCTTTAAACCAGTGTGGCTTTGCTGCCCTTAGTGGAGTAGCCATCGTGTCACTATCATTCCCATATAGGCACAAAGTACCTCTTGAAGTGCTGCTTCAGTCCCAGCAGCTGGTAAGAGGAAAATCTGAAGATGGACATTGCAAGTTTGTTAGAATTCAGATAAATAAAATTAGATTTACATAGACACTAACCACCTAGAGCCAAAATCTGCTCACAGCTCCTCTTTTCCCATCTCATTCCTATGATTCACTGAACAACCTACTCCATGAATGTGCTCTTGGAGATTATCTGCCTGTCTGCTGTCCAGAGCAGAGATCACCAGAGATCATCTGTCTGACCTCACATAGCACCTACAGTTCAGCATTCTGTGCATGCCAAGGGCCACCCTCTCTGAGTAACTGGAGGCACCAGATCCTGACTGAAACACAGATCCAAAAAAGTGCCAGAGGAGTCACTTGAACTGGCATTACTGCTCAAGAACAACTCAAACCTCAAGATGTCATAATTTTAAACTCAAGATGAAACAAGCACCATCGGTCAGAACCATTTTCACCCCTGGTGGCAGCCAGTGTCTTTCTTATTCTGACCTACTGAGTTAGCAGACCGCCGAGCACCCCCCTCCAAATACTACTTTTTTGTCCATAAGATTTTGAGAAGCCTTTTCTCTTTTCAGAGAAAATAACGTGTAATGACTACACGAGTTTATCTGTTGGAAGCACTTTTTTTACAGCAGTAATTGTATTACCTAAGCAGTAATAATTACTAGATTCAGCAGTATAGAACCAGTCAAAAGTTTGCTTTCAGTCTGGTAAAAATCTCAGTCCTCTCCCTCTAATTCTAAAGGGCAAGTTACAGTTAAATGTAGCACCTTCTTTCCATTTTTAAATCTTGCTTCCTGTTTCTCCCCACCACCTCCCCACCAGGCTGCATTGCTGACTGTCTATAATGACAGGATGATCTGTCCAACTTGCAAATTTAATGGTCATAATAACCCAGTTGGGTTCAAACACTTTTCATAGCTCACAATAACAGTGGACTAAATTCTGGTGTCTAATATTTTCTAGCAGGACTCAAAATGTTACAACAGACCAGGAAAAAATGTTACTTCAACAACTCCGAGAAATTACTAGAGTTATGAAAGAAGGAAAATTCATAGATGACATCTCTCCTGAGAAGGAAGCTGAGGAAGCCCCTTACATGGCGGATTGGGAAGGTAACTGAGAGTCTTTCTTACCATTACCTTTACAAGACAAATTGAATAAAAATTACTCGCAGTCCCAGCTCCTTTTAAAGTTTAGGTTAACCTTATCCTTCCTTTCCAGAAGGCAGTGCTCAAAACTTTGCAAGAGGTTGCTTGGCTTTTTATTCCCCCGGCCATAATAGAAAAAAATAGATTTTGAGGTATCCAACATTTCTTTTAGTGTAAACATTGCACTATCTACTGCCCCAAGTGGCATATGAATATTCACATGTGCTCCATCTGCTGCTGGGGCTTGGCTGCTCTAGGTTTATATCTTGCCTTTTTTTTGCTGGACTGGATTTTGTAACAATCATAAAACTCTTGGAAATCAGAATCAGTATGTTTTAGATAACTTACAGTTTTTACTTTTGATTAGTCACTCTTTGTTAACTCCAGTGTTGTAAAAGTCAACTTCAGAAAGTCTATCTTTTAAAAATTATTTATTTTAATGTCCATTTCATTCCTTGGTGTTTATCTAGTATCACTTAAGGCATCACTACATAAATGTGTTTTCAAGATATCATAGTTGAGCTGCTCACTATCATAATTTTAAATGCAGACTTAATTTCTTGCTTTTTAAAAGCTTTCAAAAATGATCCAAAACATAAAGCATAAACAGTGGCCTTGAGCTCTGTTCATAAAGTCAAGTTTATTATGTTACTTCTAAAATGAAATGCACAAAGTCATTGATGTATCTTTTTTTCAACTTTTTAAGTAATGCTGTTTATAACAAGTATTCAAACCATGCATCAATCTGTAGGCAGAAGAAAAAAGAAGGATCCATTTAAAGAGCTAAGACACCCATAGCCCCCATAGCTTCCAGCAAAGCTCAGCTTTCACTCCTGAAAGTCAGGGTTGATATCCTGCCTCCCTAAAAATAAGTGAATTTTTTTCCATCATCTCCCAAGAAGACATGCTTTGCACATTCTTGCCATGGATTTAATACCGTGATGTGTACATGGCGTTAAAGAGCTGACACTTGCACTGGCAGTAGAAAAAACAACTGTTCTGACCAATTTACATCCACCACTGAAGTCAGGACTACTTTTAAATGCTGATAATACTCCAAGCTGTATATCCCTTTATTCCTAAGGTTATCCAGAAGAGACCTATCCTGTCTACGATAATTCCGATTGCTTCAAGCGCAAACAGGACACAATCCTTGTAGATTACCCTGACCTGAGCCAGCCCTCCCCAGAAGAGCTGGCAGAAAGAATGGAGGGCATGGAAGATGAGGAGTATCCTTATGATGAAACCCTGCTAAGTGATCTTACCATGGGAATGGGTGGTCAGGATTTAATGCAGAAAAAGGATGAGGTAACTCTCACCAGGGAGAAGAAGAGTGACCTTCCTTCCAGCCAGAGCACTGGGGAGTGCTGCTGTTGCTGTGATGATGATCCTGCTGTCATAGCAGAGAACGTTGGATTCCACTCTGAGAGCTGCAGTGAAGTAGAAGAGACAAGCCAAGAGGACCTGTCTGTGGAGTCAGAAAATGAAAATGCAGCACTGGAAAAGCAAAAAGTCAATGATTCAGAGGAGACAGGCACGCTGAGAAAGCGCAACACCAAAGTACTTGATTGATAGGGACAACAGTGGATGCTGTCCAGATGGTAAAGGCAGAGGTCATAAACTGTCATTCATATGGTTTTTGTTCCCAGTGAGGACTTCTCTGTGTTCATCTCCTTGTACCTATTGCATTCTCATGCTACCAGTCACATCATTTACCTGAACTGGAAGCCAGTGCCCTCTTTCATGCACTCGTCATGGGTTAGCATGATGTTTCCGAAAGCAGTGCTTTGTCCTTGATTTTTGAAGCCTTGTATTTTGGAGCAGATATTTGTGACTTGTTCCTTTTCCATTCCAAAGGAGCCATCCTTGGTTTTGCCCTTTGTCATCCCAGAGTTAACCAAATGTCTCTTCTGACTTTTTCAAAAACATCTGTGTGCTACCAGTTAGGAGAGTTAATCAAATCCTTATATAAATATATATATATGTGAGTTTACTGGGATGCCGGAGGACAAAATATGCCTTCTTTCTCTTAGCTGAATGTTAACTGGTCAGCAGAGCAGATCACAGTCACACACATGACTCTCAACTCTGTCATTGCACTCTATGCTTGAGAAACTGCTATCACTACAGTCCACAAAGTTCCTATGCTACCCCACAGCCCCTTTCCCACTTACTCTGTGTTATTGGAACGGTAGCCTAATCCATATTGTGTATGTGAGCAAGACTGAAGCTCTGTGAGTTGTGCTTTACCTTTGCCTTAGCCGTGGTGAAATTCCCAGATGATTGCAGGAAGTGGACCACAATGTGTGAGAGCACTAAAAATATCCCTAGAGATTAAAACCAAAAAAGCTGTGTTAAGGTTTGTCTATGAAGGAGAGAACAGCATGAGGGGGATCCTCAGAAGGTAGGCTTTTCCTTCTTCCTGGAAACCTGCATGTTTTTTATGCTCTTGGAATGTTGTTGCCAGCGTCTTGTTGAGGCAACCCCAGGTGTGGGATGAAGAGGCTGTTGGAGCCAGGGGCTCCTGAGGAGGGGAGGTGGCAGGTGGTCCCTGTGCCCAAGGGACAGCCCTTCTTGTACAAGCAGCATGGCAGGTGGGACAGGCCCCAGGAAGGGGCCCTCAGCCCCCATTACCTTCCTGCTTCTCCCATATCTGGCCATTTTTCAGGCCCACCATAACCCGATGTACTGGGCCACACTCACGGCCCAGTCACAGTGGCTGTTTGTGATGTCACCAGTCCCCCGAGTGTTCCAGCACTACAGAAGCAGGGCCCTCTGCAGCTGCTCCCCCAGCCCACCCAGCTCCCAGCCCTTGATGAACGTCTGGAAGGAAGAAAAGCCGGAGCAACACGGCAGATGGCAGCCCCCCTTTGTAAGGGACGGCAGCAGGGCCCCTTCCAGTGATGGCCGAAGAGGAAAGCATGTGCCAGGAGGAGGCTACAGAGACAGTGGAAGAGGAGGAACACCCCTCTGCCATGAGTGCCACCGCCCTCAGTTCCCTGGTCATGGCCATGCAGAGCTTGGCTCTGTGCCCGCTGGGGAACGCTGTGCAGCCCAGGGACATGGGCCTGCCAGGGAGCCACCGGAGCAGTGAGCTGGGGGGCCGCCCACCTTTGTGTGGGACAGCACAGAGACACGTCCGGCAGTGGCCAAAGAGGGAGACGCTTCCCCTGGGCCTGAAAAATGGCAGTCGACAGTGCAGGAGGAAGAGGAGGAGGAGGGGAAGGAGGAGGAGAAGGAGGAGCATCAGCCTTTGCACCATGAGAGCCATTGCCAACATGCGAGGGACAACATCCAGCGCGTGCCTCCAGGAATTCTGGCGGCTCAAAATCCGCACCTGCCTGACTGAAAAATAAGCAACAAGACCAGGATGAAAATGCTGTCATCCTCCTTATTTGGTACTTTGGTGAAAGCACCTGCACTCCCATGACCCCTTAAGTGGTTTTTAGAAACTTTCTGGTTCCATGCCCACATCCTGCTTTGCTGATGCCACCTTACATCCTGGGGTTTTTTAGGCTATAACATCAGCAATTTGAGTCTAGTTTTTTTAAACAGAGTAAAATTATCATAATGAAGGCATGAAGCCCTAGGGATTTCTTCTTTCCAAATTGCTAGGGAATATTATGGAGTCCCAGCCTCCACACAGGGCCTGTCCTACTGGCTCACCCATTCCATCTCCTGGCATCAACAATTATTTTGTTGATTGTCGCGCATGATATGAGCCCTTGCTTCCCATCCCCTACCCCACCCATCCTGGAGTTCCTCTACTCTGAGACAGAGGGAAAGGACATGAATTGACTCGGCTTCCACCAGGCTGAGGCAACAGGAGCTGTCCCTAAGAGGGGCACTGGGAACTGGAGGTGGGGTTGCTTCAGGGTGAGGACAACAACATTCCCCGATGGATGAGTGAAGTCGGCCTTGCATAAAGAATATTAGCAGACCAAGCCAAGAATGTAGACAGCTGTTTCTTTGGAGAAGCAGCAGATGGCAGTTTGGCCAGGAAGAAGTGTGGGCCTTCACATGGAGGTCCCTTCTAGCTGCTTTGTAAGAAGTTCTTTTCAGTGTTGGGAAATAAATTTTAAAAAACCAAACCAATAAACCAAAAAAAAAAAAAACCAGGAAAACCTCTTTCTTTCTCTCTTTTTTGGTATTTTGGTGAGTGCCTATGGATTCCTCTGTCCTCTCTTGGTCCCCATAGCCCTGGAAAGGTACTGATGTGTGGGGTATGGGTCCAGCCTAGGCCTTGGAGATGGTGAGGAGTCAGGGCCCAAGGCACACAAGGGCAGGCTGAGGGAGCTGCCTAAGGTCACAAGGGTGGGGAGGTGCTGGAGCAGGTGGCCCAGAGAAAGTGTGGATGCCCCATCCCTGTAAACATGCAAGGTCAGGTTGGCTGGGGCTTTGACCAATCTGCTCTAGTGTCAGCCTCACACCAGTGTTCTGCCAAGCCCTTAAATCATTCCCCAGTATTCCCAAGAAATGGTAGGAAGTGTGCTGGTCACCTGGGAGCCCTGCTGTGGATACAGGCACAGCCCAGCGTGAGACTGACACCCTTTTCCTGGATTGTCACAGACTGGTGAGTGCTCCCTGGCTGTCACCAGAACTGTAACACTCTGAGGCAGAAACCCAGGAGCACAGGGCAGGCATCCCACTGCATCTGCACCCACCATGGACTTGGGGGGGGAGGGGGGACTCTGCTTTAATGAAATAAATTGGATTCCCCATGTCTGCACCCAGTCCAAGCCAGATGCTGGGTGCAGGTGGGGTGTTGGCCCGAGGTCACCCCCACAGAAGCGCTCACATCCAGCCCCTGGTGCTGGGAAAGGGTGGTGGGGAGTTCCCGTGGCAATGGCACCCACCACAGCTGGGGCAACCCATGGGAAGGGCCTGTGCTACATCCAGAGTCACCACCCAGCCCTGTTTCATGCCAACCCCACCAGCCCAGCCCCCAGAGATTCTGTATCTCTGAATTATGGCTCTGGCTCACCAACTGCACTCACCACCACAACTGCCAGGTGCAGTTGTTCCAAACACACCAAAAATCGGCACAATCTAGGAATCCATCAGGCAGACATCACCTCAGGAAAGTGGATTTGTGTTGATCAGGAGCTCCTTGTGATGGCCATCGCTCTGCTGAGCTGCCACTCCAGGCGGGAGCTGCCCAATGCTCTTGGCACAGCATTACTTTGTGCTCTTGGAATACCTGTGCTGTACCACCTCAGCCAAGGGGGTCCTGTTGTCAATGCCAGGTCTATTTCTCATTGTTTCAAGCACTAAGAACCCCCTTTTTACATGAAAAAAAAAGGAGATGAACTCCCCTTTAACACATGCCTTGCAAAGACTCTTAATTCCATGCACCTTAGGAGTTGCTAGGACTCTTTTTTAACACCTGTGGGAGAGCTAAAGGCTTCCTATTTCTTTGCAACACCGAGAGGAGATAATGATACTAATGCAGGTTGGCTGGGTGGTGTCAGAGAGCCTCAAGAGCTCAGCCCTGAGCTGCTGATGGCCTTGGCAGCACCTCCCCAGGGATCAGTAAGTGCTCTCTGAATGTAGCCAACCTTGCCTTATGCAGCAGTTCACCAGCAGCCTTCAAACTGGGATTCCTCCTGTTTATATAACATCTCCTTCTCTCCTTTTGCCTCAGTTTTCCCTCTTCTGAAACAGAAATGTCTGTTTAGAGGAGCATTTTACAAAAGGACTCATGTCACATGTGTCTGCCCAGGTTTCTCAACTGCTCACTTCTACTAGAGTACACTCATAATTTGAAGTAGAACTTATCTGAACAAAATCAAGATTCTCAGAGAACTGCTATTAAGTAAATCAAAACCATAGGTCAAGAACATCAGCAAACCTGGGAATTTGAGAAAAAGTCATAGAAGCTCAGGTTGGAAGCCCGTTGGAAGCAGTCAGGCTCTTTAAAAGCACATGCTCCTTCACTTGTGATGTTTCCCACCCGGCAAATGAAACAGCTGTACTTTTCGTTAAAGCTCAAAGAACCAGCACATGTGTTGTTAAAACGAAATATTAGGGTAAGATTAGATTTTAAAACCCACAAACGGGCTTAGTTCTCCCTAGATGTTTGAGAATGGTAACAGAATGTGTCAGGCATTCCCTGGGATCAGGAAAAATGCAAAAAGTAAGATCACTGCTGGTCCCAAAAATACTCTAAAGAACATTAGTTATCAAAGAGTATTTGGAAAACAGATAAATATCTAAAAAGTTTATGATGTAAGTCTTTGCATTAGCAATTAGTGTCTATATGTTGGATTTTTAATTTTCCAGGCAAGAATAAGAAAATTATGCTTACCTTCGAGAACACAGAACAATCTAGTACAACAGTCTTCTATTTAAATTATATTTACTTGCACATCCGAATAAAAATACCTTTCTAACCTTGTGTATCACAAACACTGAAGAAGAGAACCCAGGTAAGAGTTAGAAAATCATCTATATTTCAGCGGTTTTATACTGAGCACATATTTCAAAGGAAATGAATGCAGCACCAGATCAGACAGACTGAACATCTCAAACACAGCTGGAGAGGTTGGTCTGGTCAAGTGATTTTTCTCAGCTTTGGAGCTTCACCAGTTTTTTGGGGTTTTTTTTGGAGGGGGGCACTGATCCCCAGACAGCAAATAGACACCTCTCATTGTTCTCAGTGATCTTCCTGGGATGGCTTAGATACTGCTCAGAGACCACACTTCCTCTCTGGTGTGATCAAACACCTGCCCAAGTGCAAGATTACCCAAAGTATATTGTCCTGACATAGGAAATTGTAAAAATCCAGCTTGAATGGTACTGGAAACTCCGTATGTTAAATAACTCCATATTCAGTGGAAGTAATTTATTGAGATGTTTCTGACCTTGGGTAGGGAAAGACATCGCTGTTTCAAACAAATTAAGTTTAATATTTCTGCACAGTGTTCTGTATTCACAAACACTGTAGCCTCTATGACATACACCAGGTAAATTATGTGAGAATAAAAAATTCAGTCGTTGCACATACTGGTAAATAAATACATTTACTCCAGAATACCAAAGAGTTTCTTTAAAAAAATTTAATTCATAAAAGCACATTCTTGCAGGTTTATCTAAAACTCTCTAAAGGTCTGAACAAAAAAGGAGATGCCTGACTACTCAAAAGAGGCCAAGACAGTCTTGTGTGCAAACAAGCCTGACATGTTACAGCTATGGTGAAAAAACATGTATGGTTAAATGTTAGTTCTCATGATTAGGTCATTTTTTTGTCAATTTTGATATATTCCATTCTTTAAACCCAATATAATACAAAAAAAGTATAGATCATAACATATTCAAATTCTATTGTATAACATCAGTTTATTTAAGAAAGGCAAAGAGATGAATCAGAAAATGTTTACTGTGGAAATAAAAAAAAAAAATAAACATAAAAAACCCTAATTAATCTGCTTTTTCATTTCCTGGGGACAGAAACATTAATGTAGCACATTTTCTACTTCTTGCAGTTTAAGTAAACAAGTCAGAGACAAAGGTTATTTTTCTTTACAGGCAGATATAGTCTCAGCATATCCTAAAGTGGGTATTTCTACAGCTGCTCCCAAACACTGGATCTTTCAGACTGTCATTATGGGATGAAAACAGTGTTGGAAAGTACAAAATCAGCTCAGTGTCTACTAGGAACTCCCAGAAATGAACCTCCTCAAGAGTATGTAGTTTCTAAGATCCTTCTAGAGTCGCAACAAATTACAAAACATCCTCCACAGATATTTTTTGTTTTGTTTCCCTGCTCCTGAGTAGAAGAAATTGTTCAAAAAGGAGAAACAAAAGCCTCGGTCTTGTGATCACAGGGTAAAGATTGGCTCACTGTATGGATCAATCCCACTGAAAAGTCAGCTCAAAGGAAAAGCAGATGGCTCTCTGTAATAGATATTTACATGGAAAGCATGAGAGAGAACAACTTTTTTTAATCTTTTGAACCGAAAAAAAAAATCACTTGTTCAAAATTATTTTAAAAGAGGTTTCAAATAACTGACTCTTTTAGTCATATTTTGCAATAATTAACACCAAGGCAAATTAATATCATGGTTGATGCTGTCACTGTGAAAAGAGGGGAAAGAAGGTATCACCAAAAGAGGTTTTTTTAAGACTGAATCCATATTTATATGTATATGTGCACAAATGTTTGCACATCTACACCTGGAAATTGTTGGGAAAGTCATAAATTAAACCCATCCTACACTTAATACTGAGAATCCTGCTGGGTATGTATGTATGTCCCCTTTATGCTTTGCATACAACTGTCAGAGGATCTGATTTTCCTGTCACTGAGCACAGGATTTTAATTTGAAATAAACTTAGATGTTTACACTTTTAAGATACTAAAAGTTATTAAAGCTCCAATATTTGTCTTTTTCATACGTGTTTTTCAGTAAGCCACTCTAAGAGGTTTGTCTCTTAGGGAAACTCCCTGTGTGATTTGCTAGTTCTTGTGCTGGTTCAGTTCTCCCCTATTTTATCCCTTAAATCATGGGCAAAGTTTTGTTTCTCTAAGTGCCCTGTGGAGTTGCAGTACTGACATCATTAAATTTACCAATACATTTAATGGAAAAGGTGAACTTTTTTCACCAACAGATGTTAGAATCCCCCTTTGAGTGTCAACAAGTCCTTGTGGGACGTATGTAAGAGCAAACTTTGGCCTCCCTTACAAGTCCAATTTTCTGAAGTGTTCATGCCAGCAATGCCCAATTTTTGTGATCCAGCTAAGCCCACTTTTAGACAAAGACAGACAAGAAGACATGAGGACTCTGGCAGGGACACACAAGTGTGGCACCATGGAGACACAAAAGAAGTAAGAAAGAAACATTGCTTACACCAGCAGGCTTGGGATTAGGCCTGACATGGAATTAAATGGGTGAAAATGACATCACGAAGAAATCTGTACAGAAAACGAGCAGTGTAGATGAGAAACAAATGGTATGGGCAGAGTTTTTACCAATATAACACAACATAAGCAGTGGCCATCAGTCTATCACACTGAAATCCATGATTCCCTCTAAGCAGTGTGCCCATTCTCTGGCAGGAAAACACCCTCGTGCAATTCCCAGCACATCCCACTGCCTTGCCTGGATATGCTGAAGTTCCTCCACATCTGCAAATGGAGCTTGCTTGCACTTTGGTTTGCTTCTCTGCAACTGCACTCCTTGGATTCTGTCCTGCCTTTTTCTGGGCTTAGGGCTCAAAATAGTGCAAGTATAACAAAAAAGATGTTCTCTTCTGAAATGCAATGCAAACGCAAGGAAAGTTCAAGTAACTTAAAGAGCCACAGGTCCCAGCTTTTGCCTTCAGGAGGAGCTCTTTCTTCAGGATTGGGAGAGCTGTAATTTAATGGCTTCGGTTCAGCGTTTTCTCTGCTAAGCTTCCACGCACGTCTCTGCAGCCGTGTCCTCTGACTGGTGACAGACACACAAGGTAGGGGACAGCACACGGGGACAAACATGAACTGTGACAGAGCAGGGTGACAGTGAGCGTGGGAGAGCTGCATTGCTCCGAGATAAACCCGCTGTGTGTGCTTTCCTGACATGGTGGCTGCTTGCATGAATGCTAAGAGGGGCTCTCATCCTCCAGATCCAGGCAGATAGAAATGCAGAAGAAAAAGAGAAAGGAAGATTATTTTCTGAGAAACAAGCACACCCTCTAATGGGCACTGTAAAATAAACCCAGCTCTACTGGCATCATTTACATCACGCTCCTAGAGTCAAGCCCTTCTACACTAGGAAAGCATCCTGGCAGCCACAAAATCCCAAGGAGGAAGCACACTGTTGTCAGGAAGCTTAAATTCATCATGCAGGTGGCAATAAATCAGGGCATGCTGAAAACTACTGCAGTAGGAAAACAGGACTTGGGAAACGTGGCTTCTAGTGTGCAGGTGCAGTACTAGTTCAAGAAGACAAGAATGTGGTACAGTAAGTCCTAAGTGCCACCCTGAGAGTGCAGAGGGGTGATGTTCACCAGGGTCTTGCTCAGAAACCTGTTCAGCACTTTAAAATTCCCCAACGACCTTGAACTGCCCATCTCAATGAATACCCAGGTGGATGATTATGCAACCAGAACTGAAGGCCACCCTACTTCAAAATGAGAACATATACACAGGGATTTAACACACTTTAATTTGTAGATATTGAATTTATAGAGCTTTCACGGACTTAGTGTTCTGGAGTGTCCCCATATGGAAAAACCTGCACATGTTTGAAAGAAGAGAAGGTTATAACTGGGGTGGAAAAAAAGAGTCAGAAACCTTAAAGCAAAACAAGGAACTGCAGTAACACAGATCACCAAGAAGCTTCATGAAAAGCACAGACCACCTGCAAGAAAGTATTTGAAGTGATACCAAATAGGAATTCAACCTCGTGGATTTGTGCAATGTAGTCCAAAAGACAGAATAACCTGTGCTTTTGAAAACAGGGGTTTGGTGGTTTCTTTGGAAAGAAAAGAAAACCAACAAAAAACTTTGTCATAGTGTCACTAGACTCAGTAATTCTTAAGAATTCTTCACTTAGAGCTATATTCCACAATCAGCTTTTTGAGGGGACACTGTTACAAATCCTGTAAGAGTACACATCACTGCTGCAGCCCTACTTCAAACCAGAAGTTAGAATTAACAGTACACAGATTTTTCTATCTTTTCAGCCTACATTATTAAACACTGAATCCTCAATTAAATACAATTAGGAACGAAATACAGCCTCATTGGGTTGTTTTTTTTTTAACTTAGGAAAAGTCAGTGGGCTTGATTTAAATATTTTGCTGAGCAACTTTTCAGTTCCTGACACTTGCTCAGCATTCTCATGTTTGTACGGAGTCTTTCTCCTAAATTAATTTGCATGAAACTCGATTTTAGTGCAACTTAATTGCCTGATGAGAACTCTGTAGTTACATGGTATGGTTTTCCAGTATTCTAAAGTGAAACAGTTTAGACTTCAGGATGAAGTTCAAAATGGAGACCCTCTGGCTCCTAGTGCTCACCCATGGCAACCGCTGAAACACTAAGGAATAATAACATTCTGTGTTGGCAAAAAGATCCTTCTGCCAACCCAGGCATACAGCACTAAGTGTCAGTGATTTTGTCTGAAAACTCTGGGTTTTTTCTTGGTTTTTAGTATCAAATACCAAATCTCCACATGTAAGGCAGCAGGAAATGAGGCAGAGCCTTTGCTAGAAAACACAGCTCTATTTGTGTTTAGTGCTGGAAGCCCTGCCGTTCAGAAAGAAATGTAGTGGTGCACAAACCAGCAGCATCATAAGGCAAAACCCAAGGAAACGTATTATTATGTTATATGCTGAGAGATATATCTATATAAATAATAGCTATGTTATGCTTTTCCAGAAGGACTACCAAGCTCTGCTCATACAACTGAGGAAATTCCTGGAGAAAGCAGCTGCCTCTCAACTAAGCCAACTTGGTACACCTCTAACTGCTTCAAAGACCATTTTATTTAAGCCTAAACCACATCTTTGAAAACGTTTTTAAAATAGCTAAAAATTGCTGTAATGTTTAAAGACACATCGGGATCAACACAGTTCTACTTCACGCCAGCAAGGACAGGAGATTCTCCCTAGGGAAGAGAACAGGATGGTAATAATTGGGTTATCTTCTGCTGGCCCAGACTGGAATGAAGACCTCCTGCTACAAGGTGCCAGGGATCATAAACTTGTTTGAACACTGAACTTCAAAGGCTGGACTTGATGATCTTGAAGATCTTTTCCAACCTTACTGATTCCATGAGCAGCACCCAAAGCCCACCCAAACACACTCTGGTTTTGTGTACTGGTGAGATTTCCTGCACAGGCAAAATAAGTGATCTCGTGATGTACTTTTCCAACAGATCAAGACTAAATGTTAGGATTACACTTACCTAGATAGTAGGCCTTAAAAAAAAAAAAAAATTCAAAGGGAGTGAAACTATTCCTGCTGCTATTTGGTAAGTCAACATAGGAAAGGTACATGATTTCTTACATGATGTTCAAGAGTGCCTAGGAGAATTAGGAAGTGCACTCTTGCCAGGACTTTGGAATTCTCATCACTTAGAGTGTCCTCATCACACTGCAGTCACAGTCTGGCAGTCTGCATGGAGCTGCAGGATCAGAAGCTTACTAAAGCTTACTACATCTCCTAAATGCAAGCTCAAGCTTCAAACCAAGCTTAAGGAAAGAAAATTTTGAACAAATAATCTCCTTGCAATTTCATCCAAGCTGTAAGCATTAAACTTAGCTAGGTTTTAATGTTAAAATTTATAAAAATGTTTATAAATTACATTCTGTTACTTTGAGAATGGTAACTTTGAGAGAGTTCACTTCATAAATTACTGACACTTCTAATGGCATTGTGCCAACTGGGACAGCCTCAATAAAAAGCCACAGATAGAAGGTGAAATGTGAGAAACACTGTAAACATCCCAGCTGAGTATAAAGGGAGTCAGAAATCACGAGGCTCATTGTTTTTTAAATCAGATGTGCACAACAGAGTCAAAGTGGGCAGTAACAATAGTTCTGAGCAACTGAGTCACATACAAGGGAAGAAAAAAAAAGCAAACAAAAATACAAGAAGGCAATTTGCAGAACAATTTCCAAGTGTCTCAGTTTGCTACATAAAAACATAAATAGGTGGTTGCATTAACTGAACCTCTGCAGTGTGTTCATGAATAATAGTTTTAAAACAACTTACGCTGCAAAGTAAATCACAACCAACAACACATCACTGTCAGAAGGAAAAGTGTATCAGATGGTTTGTCCTTACTGGTTTTTCTGCACCTTTAGTAACCAAAAACAACAACAGAAGGTAAAAAAATTGAAGTCTCACCTAAATAATTGACAAGATTTCCATAGAATTCAACAGCATCAAGATTTGACACTAAGAGATTGGTTACTTACAGGGTTTGCACATAGGTGGCAAAAAACTGCATATTTTGATTGGTTTAGGGAGCATTAAATAGAGTTCTGAGCACAGCAACACCACGTGTCATCCACCAG
The DNA here is from genome assembly GCA_013390045.1 of Picathartes gymnocephalus. Classification (NCBI taxonomy): domain Eukaryota; kingdom Metazoa; phylum Chordata; class Aves; order Passeriformes; family Picathartidae; genus Picathartes; species Picathartes gymnocephalus. The sequence goes on from WEKY01021673.1 coordinate 27,178, forward strand.
CCTCAAAGCACTCCCAGCAATCCTCTCAGCAAACAGAGGTGGACACAGCCAGGCCAAAAACTGGGAGTTCCACTCAGCTTGTTGGAACAGAGGCACAAAGAGGTTCCAAGATTTGCACGAAGTCAGATTAAAGCGCAGGTGACCTGATCCCCAGGCCTGTGTTGAATCAGCCTAGAAGACTGTGTTGATTTTAACACAGATTTTGACTCTTCAGGACCTTTTTTGCCTGTACCCAAGCACAGAACAGATCATGAGCATTCAAGGTACTCGTGAGGTTCTGACTCTCAAGTAGGACTTTGCTACAGTTCATGTGCTTAACAAGCTTTTGGCAGAGTAATTTTCAAACTTCCATTGCAGACTTAAACAAAACCATGGTAAGCTTCCAGTGTTATTGTATAATCCAATTATGATGTGAATAGGGAAGATTTTTTCTCAAAAATGTAAGCATAATTTTTCTGAACAGTGCCCTCTTCCTAGAGCCGTTTAGCAAACCAGAGTACTGGTTCCATTAAGGACTTTCAGGAAAGCCACTTAATTCAAGCCTTCTCAGTGAAGGTGTAGATAAACATGCCCTCACTGAAAAAGGGGAATAGAAAATGTACAGGCAGTTAAATAAAATACAACATACAAAATAAGATTTAATGCATTTTCATCCAATATACAGGCATTTGTGAGTATCAGCTACTGAGCTATAGTTCATAGCAAAACACCAAAGCATTGAGATAGTTGTGCAAATTCTTTTCTTAGTTCCTTGGCGAGCAACAAAAAGAACTGAAGAATATCTACATAATTAATTTCAAACACTTACAGAGCAGAACCCTGGAAAGTACTTTTTGTAGATGAGGAACAACAGGAACCTGATTTCATTAAGTAGCACGTACAAGAGAAGCCTGCACCTACAGTTAGATTAACTCTACTGCAAGATTTATACGTATAAAACTACTTTATTCTGGTAATCAAAATGAGGCCTTTTGTCAAATCTGAGTCATCAGTCCATAATTCTAATAAAGGTGGCTGCTGTGCTGTCCTTAATTGCCAAGCAAAGATGTCTGATTGGTGAGCACAGGCTTCTGTAAAACCAGGAAAAATCCCACAAATGACATTTTAGGAGAGCAATGGGATAGTATGGGGCAAATACTTAGAATGCCACAGGATCAAACCCAAAATCTTCCCTCTGACACCTGCAATTGATTAGCAGAAACCTTCTCTGCCCAGAACACCAGGCAACCCCCTGTCTTGTCCTATTACAATAAACAAAGACAAATAAATCTTCTGATATTGGTCTAGACTCATCATTCCTTCAGGGCAAAAACTCTTCTTTCCCCATCCTTGTTTTACCCTTATGTGAAATCACAAAGTAATTAGTAATAAAATTTGTAAAAAGCTATGATACAAGAACTGGGAATGACTTTCCACAGTAAGGACTGGATTGATTTTCTGATTTTTTAATGGGCATCACTCAGGTAGGAGCAAGATTTTAATAGCAGAAAAGTAGGTCTAATGCCCAATACATTTAGAGAGCTCACTCTGCTTGTTTAATGCCCCACCTTTGCTGATCACAAGGGAGCAAAACCTCAGAAAGTTTGAATTGATGGCATTGGTTCCCCATGACCGATAAAACTCTGTGCTGTCATTTGACTCCACAATGATATTTTTCAATTGTGCAGCCACCAGATTTTATTACAGAGCCCTTTTCACTCCAGCTCCTTCAGTGCTAGGACCTCATGAAGACAGGCAGGAACTCCAGCGCTCTTGTAAGGCAACTTGAATAGCAAGAGATTTGCCCAGTAGTTATTACAAAACTATTCTCTCTGATTTCTTAACAGCAGAATTTATAACAAGAGCCTATGACATTACTATTTTATGTGCCATATATTATCCTACAAAAGGAGCAGAGTGATGCCCAGCTTCTAAAAAATAAACTATTTTAGGCCACCGACACAGTTCAGCTCACAAAATCACTTTCTACCTTTTGAAAAAAAAAAAAAAAAGGAAAAATAAGGCAGCACTACAAAGGGAATCTAACAGCCTGCCTCCAGGCTCGTGGACAGCTCTGCTCATTGATTTGCAACGAATGGTTTGGAAACTGAATGTTTACTGAGAAGAATTCTGATTATATTTTAGGCAAGCTTTTTTATCTGCTACCTTTTAATGTGTTAATTTACTCTACTGAAAAGCCAAAGGGCCAAATTCACCCCTCTGATAAGGCTTCTATTGTAGGAGCATCACTGAATGTGCACCAAAGGCACCATTCATCTGTGGAGAGATCACTGAGCAATATTGTCAAACACTCTTGAGTTGCACATCCTTGAAGAGCAGATAAAGGAATTGTGAAGAGAATGAAAAGGAACAGAACATCAGAGATGAAGAAAATTAGATAAGGGGCCAGGAAGAAACTGTTTGATGTAAACAGAGTGACAAGTTAGATTAAGAACTCTCATTAAAGCATGCAGTATTTGCCCATAAGCAATTCAGGCAAGGAATTTGTTTACAACTCTGCCAAAATCAACAGCAGATGCAAAAAATCATCAATATTGCGATTTTAAATAACATTAAATCTACTGCATCCAAACACTCACTCAGACTGTGTGAAGGAAATACACAGCTCGGGGCCATTCTGTTCTTTGTCACACTGAGTAAACAAGGTTATGCCCTGCTGCATATTGAATGCAGGCCCAGCAGAAGTTACTAACAGCAGTGAACCACTAACTACTCCTTGGTTACTTCAGTGTGTCTCTGAAAATACCTACTGGTACCAAGATTTTATTACTGAGGGGGAAGAAATTGTAACTTCGTGAGGAAAATGTTATTTCAGGTATGACTCTATGCTAAGACAGAACCTGGTTTGACTTTTCCAGGTTAGGAGGACAAAATTTAGAGAGGTGCTGGAAAACCTATGGTATCACCTTGCATGTGACCTTCACCAGAAAATATCCAGCAAAAATGATCCATCAGAAGTAATATAGATTTGATATTAATCTTCAAAACTGCTTCCAGAGCAGTTGGTTAAGGCCAAGTGAATCAAACCTAGCACCTTGCTCAGAAATGGTGAGCAAGGAATTAGGGTTTTGGCAAAGGGCATTAGGAACAAATCCTATTCTAACTGAACCAGATTTAATGAGAGTTCCTCATTCTTAGTCCCAGGTTAACATCCCCCTCTAGCGACCTCAATTTATTGTGGGGAGATTTTCCCTCAGCAGCTCGTTGGCTGATGGCCCTGTAGAATTCTGTTAAGATGATGGGAATTTGAGTCACCACTTTCCTCCTGGCATTGTTACAGGTTAAAAAAAATACCTGGCTGGGAAAAACATGCAGTGAGAGTGAAGTTACACAATGTGCTGGCAGCAGAATTGTCCCAAGAAGCTGAAGTCACAGCCTTTCCCCAGCCCCTCATTCTCACCCTTGTGCAGGAGTTCACCGCACTTGAGTTTCCTTTCATGCCAATTCCCTGGGGGGCTGCGAGGTGAGTCAGACCATTGTTATGATCTGGGTTAAAAATAACCCTTCCTCAACCACTAAAGCCAGCAGATTGTGTATTTGCACCGACACCCAGTTCCTCTGGCACAGCGTTGTGCATGGACAGAGGCAGAAAACTCTGTCAGGTGCCACTTTCTCAGGCTCTAAAGCAAGCGTGTGACTGGCAAGGCACAGAATTCAAGCCATGCAGATTCAGCCCTTCCCATGCTGCAGAGTTCTTGAAATCCACATCACACCAGCACTGGGAATTCCTGACTGGTTTTGCAGTAGTCCAAAGAGTTCTGGTGGTCGCTGGAGCTAGCTTTTAAAGGCTGACGTGAGGTAAGAAAAGGCCTAAGGGCTTTGTCTGTCAAATCCAAAGTGAGGTGACAGATGGGGATGTGAAATTGTGGGAAACCACCAGCTACAGAGAAAAAGAAAGCACCCATGTGCAAAGCCAAAGTATCACCCTGCAGCTCATGACTCAGCACTTTGATCATACATTGAGGGAACCGATGCTCATTCCACTCAAACAAAAGGTGTCTTTCCATTTTACACCGCTGCATGGAAAGGCTCCTTGCAAAAACATGTGGGGGAAAAAAAGACAGAGCTTCCTGTTCATTAAAGATAATATTAGACAAGCTGAGTCTATCAACAAAACCCTGTTTAAAGCCAGCAAACTTTTTTTCCCATAGATTGTTTAAAAGATTAGAGAAAATGCTGGCAATTATTTATTTTCATCTCTTATCTGAAATTTCTTTGTATACTGGGAAGGAGAGCTGAAGGCAAAGGTGAAGAGAGCATATTTCTTTTGTTAGTTGAAATTATACAGTCCAAACGGCACGAACTTCAGAAGAGCTTTATGGCCTGTCCCCTACAGTCAAAAAGGGCCTGTCAGCTGTGAGACAATCAGATTTGATCTCATTTTTGCATTGCATAATCCCTGGTTGTGCAGCGCAAGGGTTTATAAGGAATAAAAAGGAGGGCCTGAATACACACAGTATAAAACAGCTACTACTCCACTCACACTTCAACATCCTTCTGGTGAACATATAAATTCTGTTACTGTGTGTGCCATTCTGGATAACACGGCACAGAACAATGGCAGCAAGACCACTATTTTTAGAGATATTTTACAATGTGCTTTTGAGTTGCAGCTCCTGGCTATTGAGATGTTCAGGAGAGAAGATAATAACAGCTTGTTCTTTGCTAGTGTTTTGTTTTGAAATTGTATTTGTTTGTATATTCCAGATAAATCAGAAAAAAGGAAATGCAAAATCTGCACTATTTTAAGCTATTCTATGTCCTGCCAGTGTCTCATTCATATGCAGCATACCCTAGGTTTGCCTAGAAGGATTTAGCTCAGTAGCTGGCACATTTACATCAGAGAACAACATACACAGTTTCAATCGATTTCAAGCATTCTTACAATGGGAAATAAATATGAAAAGTGGTTGTTGCTCAAAGTTGAAAAAAATGCAAAAGACAAATTGTAAACGCTCAAAAGGCCAGACAAATTTAATAAAATATTTCCATTTGCCTTCCTCAGCTTTACACAGCCTGTTCAAAATAGTAAGATTCTCCCCAGAGAGCCTTTATCTAATTGTTTATATCACTTCATACAAAATATGTGTTTGAATTACCACAGCAATACAAGGATATAAATTCCCAGCCCACGAAATGCCAAATTCAACGTAAGTTATGCTTTCTTGGCACCTAGATGTTTTCCTTTTCCCTTTCTGCACTGCAAATACACTTCCATTTGAAACAAATTAAAAAGCATGTAGATATTAAAACATAACGACAGCTTAGAATTCAAGGGACTTGTGCAACATTATTTTGTGCTTTCCACTTCTCCATTTCATCCTACTACAATTAAAATTCGTCATGCCCTACTACATGTACAACAGCAATGCATCAAGTTCAGTCCATTAGAGGTTTTCAACCTTCAAATTCGGCTTTATACTACNATGATACTACATGAGTGCATTGCACAATTAAAAAAAAAAAATAAAAAAAAAGTGCATCTTTTTTCCTCATCTTTCTCTTATGCTGGATGATGTGAAGCTCTGATTAGCTGATGCAGGAATGCAACCTTGAGGTACGATTGCAGCCTCGGAATGATTCTTAAATGTAAAAAGAAACTTTTGGAGCGCTCACACCCGTTCTGGATTTTAAAAAAAGACACCACTGTCATGGTGCTACTGGAGC